>JAHZMV010003845.1:0-21937 GCA_027743765.1 Coecobrya sp. COE2 | reverse complement strand
CACAAGAAATAAAACGCCAAGAAATCATTAAGTCATTTTGTAAGTTTATTTTCATAAAATACTACTTTATATCATATTCACAGCCTCGATTATAATTTTTAATTGTCGAACTTTTTTCTACATGTCAGAACATGCAAAGTTATGAGGAAGCTAGCGTTCTTAAAAAGTTATTTTTTCTGTTTACTTCAGCATTGTTAATTGTGCGGCTTACGTTGTGAGCTTCATTTAAGGTAGAATTAAGAGTAGCTGCCAACACTAAATGTTATCTTAAATAGTTAAATAACTATTCTAACAAATTGAACCATTACATACTTTAATTGAGACATGTAAATAGTATACTTATGGTAATTTCGAGATAATATACTCCTCATTCTCCATTAAAAAAGACGCGTATTTCTTCTTGTACAAAAATAAGTTATTGTTTAATGAACAATGGTCATAATATGCATGCAAGGTAAAAATACTTACCTAATTACTGTTTAAAATTTTATATTACTACATTTATATACAATTAATTTGTTATAGATTCTCGAACACGACAACAAAATACATAATGAATGATGATGAACGATTTTATACAGAGCTCGTATTTGTACAGAAAATGACATGAACATTTTCACATTAGGTTAGTGGTTTGTAATTGTAAGTGTTGCAATTCCAAGTCTTTTGTGATAGTCGTAGTCAGTAGTTCAATCATGTAATTAGTAATTAGGAGCAGTCTGATCCAAATTGTAGAACGAATATATATGAACAATGGGGCAGTTGGAAAGTGGATCTTTTAGAGTTTTGGATTGTCTTCCAGTTTCTTCCACACAACCTGTTAGAAAAAGGACATAAAAGTTTAGCTTTATAAACATTTTACCACATTACGTATATATTGTATGTACAATATTTTTATAGTAAGAAATGCTAATATCTTACATTGCACATTTGCCGAACCAGTGCTTTCTCCTGGTCCCCAATGTCATCATCTTCCAGTCCTTGGCACACCTGAAGCACAGACAAAGCATTGAGGACAGACTCTGGACATTGAACAGTTTCTTGCTTCTCTAATTCACTGACTCGCCTCTCCAGTCGTCTCACATACTCAACTATTTGACCTATACAAATGCACAAGTCATTGGTCAATAATATACATACAATATCAGATAATACAAGAGGATAATTCATTTAGTGAAAACATACTGCTTAAAATATTTCTCTCCCTGGCCAATTCTTCTCGGTATGCAACACTATTAGTACTACTTTGAGGTGTTTGACCACTGGCAATGGCAAGACTGGCGTTACTTAATGTAGATTCATTTGTGGTAGTGGAGTTATTGCTATTGTATTCTTCAACTGGATTTGTACTGGAGCTACTTCCATCTCCATCATCCCTCCGAATAGTAGCCCCACACTGGCTGCATGCATTTTGATTCCTTTCCTCGTCCAGGTATAGACATAATTCCTTTACAAATTCAAATGAACCAAGATTTTAGCTTATGCATTACATTAACTTTTCTCTTTAAGCCTATTATACTTTGCGATTAGGTATATTTTTCAATGATCCAGTCTGGTATTTGTAGTCCTGAGGTTTGCTAACTCTGAATTTTGTACCTGTGCAAACAAAATGAAAGGATTAAAGTATAAAAAATAAAATTTGCTACACTAAATTAGTCAAAATTTACTTGTTGAATAGATGTAAAAGTAGGCTTTGTAACCAGAAGAATTTACATAAAAGGGCTAAGAATGCATTATGAGAAAAAAGTAATCTGGTTGGATTTTCATTAGGAATGAGTACTCTCGCTTGTACAAAAGTTAACTTTTAAGTCTTAAGTTTTCGATGCAATGTAACAGCAGGTGGCTTTTCATGGTTGGCTGAACGCACTTGAGTGTGGCATAATACTTTATGATTCAACAACTTTCTGGATAGCAGATGGATATATTGCTTATGAAAAAAAAGGAAGCGGAAGGATGGCAAAGAAAGCTATGTAGTTGCCTAAAAAATTGTGTAATTAATTATTTGTTTCCAGTTTCACCTGTATGCGATGGTTGGCTTCTCGTATCATGTGATTATGATCCGTAGCCAATTTCAGTAGATCTGCCTCCAGTTTCCGGACTCTTTGCACGAGTTCAGGATGACTGAGACGTGTTACATCTGCAGGACCCGGCCTTCCCTGCTTCCCAGAGCCCGTTGAAGATGGTGGTAATGCACTATTGAGATCTTCATTATGATTACTTTGATGAGTATTCACACTACTACTGGATCCACTGCTACTCGGAGGATTTTGGAAATTGCCTAATCCACTCCCTCCTGGAACGATGGGAGGAAGTCCACGGAAGTCTTGATGATTTGGCATTGACATGACTCTTATGATAGGGTTTGCTGCTCACGCTTGCATAAAGTCCAATTGAGTAAATTTCCTTGGGCAGATATATGTGTGCTCATATTACACCCGCATATTTCTGCGGTTTCTGCATTGATAGGGTTTGCTGCTCACGCTTGCATAAAGTCCAATTGAGTAAATTTCCTTGGGCAGATATATGTGTGCTCATATTACACCCGCATATTTCTGCGGTTTCTTGCACACAAATACTTGAGGTTAAATCAAGGAATGTTTTGTACTAAAGTGAAAGATTTTCGTATTTCCACTTATGCAAAATATGCACATATATCGAATATAACGAGCACACATAAAAATCCTTTCACTTGTTCTCACATCAAAATGAGTGTGTTAAATAGTGTTGAAAGTTAAAGTAATTTACTGCAAATATGCAAACAATTTGGGAAACCAAGATCACATAACATGTTCCTTTTTTTGCCAATTACACAAGCAGCTCATTCAAACTTTATGGGCTTGTCTATGCAGAAATGTTGGTTCATATAGAAAATACATACACATTCACTATATCACATCGCAAGAGAATCTGGGTGAAGTAGCCATTTATTTCTCTATTTAGGCAATTCTCGTTAAAATTAAAGTTTGGTAGTATGCAAAAGAAAAAGTACTATTATTCCGCTCTACAATGTTAATTGCTTGCACTGAACACGACTCCGCTTTGGTATGTCTGTTGTATGTATGTAGTAGCCTATCTCTCTATTTAGCCTCTTCGTGAGCGTGAGGTACATACACGAGGAGTGTATAAAAAGATTAACGTGACATTATTATTGCCAAAACATCCTATTTGCTCATTGTTTATTTTTTAGTCAAAGATATAACATTGGATTGCTGTCTCGATTTGGCTTAATTATGTTCCTCTTTAACCACATCTGCCACCACAAAGCCACTATGAATGCTTTTTAATGTAATATGTGTGCATAAATGTGGTTAAATCTGAAAACTATCTCTAGTAACGAGAGAGGGTAAAATGATTCTATAATATTCTCTATACTACCTTCCACCACGAGAGCAAACTGAAAACTGAAATTTTATTTCTATGTACAGACATAATAATATGCAGGAGCAGTTGGCAAAATGCTCCCCATTAAAAGTAACTGATATGCATCGCGCGAGTGAAAACAAAATTAAGGGTAACACTTTGCAAGGAAAATCTCTAGCAGAGAACTATATTAAGTATGTACACATTTTTTCTTATCGAGCTTGTCTCTCATAATATCACGGTTCCACGAACAGTGACAATACACCACACTGATAAAATAGTTTTCCCTATGTAGTGTCTCTCTGACACATTAAAAGGAACAGTAGGGAGTTCTCTGTAAACATTTGTAGTCTGCTAGCTCACAACAATTCCATCGTCAACTAATTTTCATTATTATTATTACTATTATTACATTTTTACATTCACAGCAGAAACTAGAGTGTGTATAACATTACATACGTGGAGGAGGAGAGACGGATGGAAGATAGTAGCATTTACATTTACTACTTGTTAATGGTACATTATAATATACCTAAAAGACAATTATATGCTGAGTGTGTGAGAGAGACGACTCCATCCATGAACAAGTCAACAACGAAGCCTAAGGAAAAAGTGGTTGAAAGGATAAGAAAAGACAATGGTATGCGCATCTAGAGAAAAAAAAATCATAATACTCTCCTTTAAAGCATTGTTAGTGTAGAGAAACAAGTGTCTCAACAAAACAGCTCAAGGAGCGCAGGTATGTATGTAAAAATGTAAAAGTATAAAGAATCTTGAGAAAGATGCAGGCTAGAAGCTGTGTGTAAAGTAGGTATATACACTACTTACATATCACAGTTAAAGAAACAAGTGCAACGAGACCAATGAACAGACAGAGGATTTGAAAAAAAAACTGAATGGATTTGTTCATTATTATCATCACACCAGAGCAGCATAACCAGCACAGAAAATGCTATTTGGTCACAACTAACACACAAAGAACATTTTTACATCGCGTTGTCGTGATCAAGTGGGGTACATGCATGGATTTTTTGTATCAGATAAAACATGCAAGAAATCCTCCTCCTCTATAAGCTCCAACAGTAAATCAAGTAATGATATAGAATCGTTATACTTGCTTCTTCGTGTGCTTATTCTATCTTTGCCAGCCAACAATCCCAACTAACGCGCACACCACCAACCTGTAAGCATCATGCAGCCAACCACACGAAAAAGTAATAAGTAGATCTCTGTATATTCATGTATTGCATAATAATATTATAGAAACCATTCGTCGACATTATTCATGCATAAAGGTTCTCTACGTTGATATTTTTTAGTATCTCTGCAAAAGGTTTTTGATAAATGTCTAGGTAGGTCCTCATTCTCATCAGCATTATGACAATTACAGGTAAGAAAGATCAAGAATAGTTGTTGGAGATGGTAACTCTAAATGATGATGGGGTATATAGGGGAGAATGATGATCATACTGTGAGCTGAACGCCCGGAGGGGAAGTCTTCCTGTAGGGAGTATAGAATGCAATATGACTTCTCAATATATATTTTAATGGTTAAAAATATACAACCAAAATGAGGTACTTTAAACGCTTATATGAAACAGTCATAATATAAGTGAATGTATGTATTTGATACACATGGCATACCTATTTGAATAAAAAAGGTAAATGTATGCAATGATTTTTTTATTCAGCTTTGATTTGTCCCTTGCACTGCTTTCTTGAATCCAGAAGAAAAGAATTTCTTGAAGGCAATAATTATAGCCTATCTTGAATCTGCTCTTTTCCCTAAAGTCGGTTGTTTTTTGACAAAGGGATATTTTTGTATAAGACAAACAACTATTCTGAAAGTTTTTCCATATTATTCTGTTCACGACAACTGTTATGGACTTCATGGATGGGCTGATCATAAAAAAACTTGCAACTGGTTCTGGGCATGCTATTATCATTAACGATGCCATAGTTGGAAAAATAGACATAAACATTTGCATACACGATAATAATATCGAAGATGTTAGAAGGAACAGTAGCTACTGGACTTTCTTTATAAGGAGTTTTGCTACATAAACTGCCAAAAAGCACATTATTTGCCAACTATGAATTTAGTTAGAGATTACTCATCAATACAAGTCTCGAATATTTTTTTAGATTACAAAACGGCGGTATGGGGCAAAGTTTTGGGGAAAATATAAGAAATCAAAGTTGTTTGTTTTATAAGAATTCCCAATAATAACTAGCAATTTGCGGCATGCATTTTTCGTGTACTTTACATAATAATCTTGCTGAAATGTGCTTGAAACAGTACAAAATGCAGTCATGATTAGATATTTTGTAGTAAATACCTTAAATAAAAATGTGAATTAGGCATGCAATTTGGAAACTTGAAAAACACACGCACACGTGTGGACCAATAATATGCTAAGGTCGGGCAAAAGTTTGAGCAATACAACTTGTTTAACAGATTTGACTATAAGATATGATATAACACACTTTAAGTTTGCCTTAAAAATCAGTTTTTAGCATTGCATTCGTACTCACAAAACAACTAAAGAAATATTTCAATTCTGTCCTTTTAAGAACAAAATAATGCACATATCTAACCACGAGCTGGTTTAATAAACAATTTAGTTGGAATGCGTTTTTATTGCTTATGCAGATAAAAGCATTTACGCAAAGATAGAAGTTAAAATTCCTTCTCTGGTAAAATTGTTGTAAATTGTAATTATGAAGCCTACATATTTAGGCATCTATTCTCTTTTATAATTACATTAATGAACATAAGGACAAGACCAAATCAGAGATTCGAATAGGTAAATGGCATAATTGAACAATAATGTAAAAACTCCATTTTTTCTACAAGGTAGGCAAATGCAAAAGAATTTAGTTGCAAGTTCATCCTCCCTTTTTGGAATTCAAATAAGCTTGCCAGCGTTGGCGTAAAATTTTGATACTGAAATGGTCATCTTTTGGAATAAGACAAAAAATGGATTAGACTAATAAACATTCTTTCTGATCTGACTAACGACATTAAAATTTCTGACTTAAAAAGAAGCAAGCTCTAGTATGTCTTCTTGGTAGGATTTGTATTTTACGCTTAAATGGCTAGTAGAAACACCAGCGAGATATACAATAGGTATACTATATTGGTTGTGAGTAATGTGCATTTCTGAACTGTGAACTTACTGACCACAAAAGTACGTACTTATTTGGGCATTTGCTTTATTGGTACATATATCCATACGTGAACAATGGCTTTCCTTTTATTGCCTCTGTCTCCGGTTGGGAAGACAGTCTATGTAATCATGACTGACGATGACTGGGTCGATTTTTGGAAAAACATTTTTCTTTCTTATTGTAGATTTAGACAGTAGTGTAATGTAAAAGTAATGATGTACCTACAATGGGTGTGTTGTGTGAGTCAGAGAAGACTTTTGCCTTGTTTTCCCAACAAGAAAATTGCGGTATTCACAATATATAGGATATCAAGCCGATCCTTCTGTCTGGCACCTATTTACCTTTACCAGGACAGCAGCATGGCAAAAAGATCACTCACGAATTTGATTGTGATTGAGCCAACCTTAAGGCAGTGACTAAACCTTTGACAGGAATGAGATACCTGACAGGCAGCCAGTAGCATTATAAAAATATGAATATGACTCCAATGAAGCATAAAAAGCAGAGAATCGAGGGATCTAGACTCGGTCTAGTGCTTCCTTGAACTGAATTTAGAAGAAAAGAGAACATTTCTCCAAAGACTCCATGAAATTCTTTGAAAAAATGAAAGCTATGCTTTGCCATTGAAATGGAATATGAACATAATATGTGGTGCTAGCTAAATTGAAAGATATGATGATGTGACTCTGACAAACAAGAACAACCAACAATTAAGGTAAATTGAATGAAATTGAAGTAAGGAAGATATCCAGATATTATGACCAGAACGAGACAGTCTACTTTCATGTGATGGTCGTCTATTGATTGAACGATGGAGGCTCCACTGAGAGATTGGAGTGGGTCCGAATTAGTGTGTGAAGAAATATCTTTGGGTAAAAGTGGAAATACCGCGGGGTAATATAGGTCTGCTATATTTGCAATAAACCAATATAAGCATTTAGCTTTAGTAGATAGTATTATATTGCTTAGAAATGCATATTTACACAAATATTTTTATTCTCAAATTTTGTTGCGCGGTTTATGGCTGATGTAGAAATTCAAAAGACTTTTAAGATTACGGAATAAATAAGCGACGGAAAAAGTAGAAGATTTTGTTTGATCGTAAAACAGTTATTTGGTATGGAGGGTATATTGGATGAACCTACCAAACAAAGAGTAACATAATTTCGGTGAGTGCAGGAAAGTTTTTCTAGCAAAAACGTACAGTTTAGGTTGAGCATTTTATGTGCTTTACTGACCGATGACCACATCCTCATTTTTTGTTACTTCCGATATTGTAACTTGTTGATCATTGCTAACCCTTTTCCTTTCGGGTTCCACGAATTCATTCATTGTTTTTATGTTGGACTATAGAAAAGGATCGACTCTCTTTGTTAAATCCCTAATCGGGATGTTCGCATCTTTACTAACAAGCATTTTTGAATAACGATAATATGGTCAATTCTTACACGTATTTAATTAGTACGTATTGTGCACTGAATTAAGCGGCTTAAGGATAGGATTTGAAGTGCTTCGAAATAAATGTACTTGATGCACGAATAAAAGATTGGTGAAAAATATGTTGTGCGGTTAAGCTCCCAAAGTGCAAACCGAAAATACGGGTGTACAAGAGGCTTAATCCGGGCTGACTAAATTCTCCACAGAATCCGATTTCGAAAGAGTATGGACACAGTGAAAACATTCTGTCTTATTCAGAAGTCCCAATAGTAACATTTCACATAAAGTAGTAGATACTAGCAGCCCACAGAAAAAGGATTATTTGTTCAGCTTTCACCTGAAATGTTCTGTGGGGCAGCGTGATACATTTTTAAGCAGCAAAGCTACGCCTGAACTGAATGATAGATTCAAGTAGGTCTAATGGGATTTCTGTGTTGGTAAAGATAGCCAACAGGCAAGACACAGACATTTGTATTCTGTAGTAGTGCCATGTTTGCTGGCAACATTACCGTTTTAACTGAAATTCACGAATAAAATATTTTTATAAGAAAAAAAATTGGCACTACATATCAGTACCGTTTTCAATCAAGATGCTCTTGTTTTTCTATCACCATTTTTGGTTTTTGTACTACATTATCGACTTTAACAATGCATCCGTTTCAAAGTTCATGCAATGAATTAAAAGTTGAAAAATAAAGTCGTTGTGTATAGCATATTATTATACATGTGACATTTATGTAGGCATTAGGTAATTGTTTTTGTTTGATACATTTACGCATTGTCCCATCAAGTATTAAAATGCATGTGTTTGTAAATATACTTATGATGTTTTGATTTAGCTTAGTATTTTTCAAGACATCAAAAACCAATAAGTTGTTAATATTGAATGGTAGTACCCTAAAGATCAAACTATGTAAGCATATCTATGAAAGAAAAGTCATTCATTTCAATTTGGAGACACCAAAGGTCACAAAAATAGTTGTTTTGATTTCAGCCAAGAATCATAATATTTTGGGTATTTGCGCACTGCTTGCAGGATATACGAAGTATTGATTTTCTGGTTATATTTTGTATTTCCAATAGTGCGAATGTAAAGTAAAGATACAAAATGCTAGGCAGTTTTCTTGCTTTTGTTTTGTTTTAGTTTACAAGAAGGAAACGTAGTAGGTATTGTGACCTCAATCATATTCTGTGGAATGTGCATAAAATGATAACACGAAGATGAAATTTATGATTCTGTTTTTAACATTTGAGTACGGCAAGAAAGCATGTTAACGTTTCCTATTCATAGTTAATTGGAGTTGACTTCAATGTATGCAAAATATATCTTGGAGCGTAATTTATCACATGTTGAATTTAATGGTTATATGACTAGGTATATAGTTCATGGACGCTGGTATCGTATTTGCTTTGGCTTGTGTTTTTGCCGTCTTATTTATTACGATTTTGTCAATAATATAATTTAAAGTTTAATGCATTTGTACGTTAAAAATAATATTAGGATAATATAAGTTAACAACTTTTACGAGCAAGCATATCACTGAACCTTTTAAAAGTTTACAGCTTAATAATAATTATTAATTAACTAGCTTAATTAACCATTAAAAACAATGCGGCTTTCTTTGCTGGGCTTCACATTTATAAGGGGATTTTTGTATAGGTAATCACTTTTGTGCTCTCATAAAATCAAGTTCCAAGCTAAAAAGTGAATGATATAGATTAAGTGCGTGTTGCATTCTTAATGTTTCTCTGACATATGCATGTTTTCATTATGGAAAGTATTCATAGTATTCATCTTCAAAAGCTCAGCACGACATCTCGTTAAGAGACAAGTATTTTATCAGTTTTCTAGTTTGGGCAAACCTTTTAATTCATTTAAAAGGATTATTTGTCTGGGGCTTTCCTTTCAAAACGGTTAGTTTGGCACTGCCATTTTTTTCTGCTTTGAACGTTCATGCAAAGGGAAAAGTTAAGTACGCATGAAAACAATAACCTTTATGATAAACTTGTAATTCTACTAACATAACATGCATTAATGTAATTTGTAAAGTTGGGAAACAAAAAAAAGTTATACAAAAGTCAAAAGTTTGAAGTCTTTAAAAGTGGTAGCATATGTTCAGAATAGACTTTTTCATGACATGGCATTTCAAAAGTAGCAGACACAGTGGTCTTCAAAACATTTGCAGAAGTTGAGAGCAGGTGTCTGACAGTATTTTCTCCACGCTTGAGTACTTCTGCTACAATTTGCAATAGCATTAGTGGCAGCGTTAGCATTTACACGTCGGGTCAAGGCTGGAGCTTCTGAAGTAACTTTATTTTCATTTTTGGTATGCAAAGCAGTCTGGCTTTCCTTTGCCTTACCACTATATTTCTGTTGAAGACTGGCTGCTTTTAAAATATGAGGTGGAAGGTCCAGAGATTCGGAGAGATAGGTTAAATCCTTTGATGACAATGTTTCAGTATTATTTTCATCCTCTTCATTCTGATCACCGTTACTGTTTAAATATTCAACTGCATTCCTGAGGGTACCACTTGCACCTGTTGTTGTCTCATGCTCATTATCTACTTGATTTGCAGTAGACGGAATGGCGATCCCTGATTTCATTGCTTGAACAGGAAATGGACTTGCCTCGTGGGAAAGCGCTTGATTTCCTTGGATGATCAGTGAACCGGTGGTGATGCTATTACTTTTGTTGCAGCTTGTGCCCCGATCATCACTACTACTTGCTTTTGTATTCGAATTGCTGCTGCTGCTACTCATCAGAGTCATGGCGGTGGTTGTGGACGATTTAGTTTCATCACAGGAAGTTGTATCGACGAGTTTTGCATTAGTTTCCCTTTCAACAGGGTTTTCCTTTGTTATTGCGGATGAGGATGATTTGGATGTGGAAGGAATGTGGCTATTATGACGAACGGCACTATCTCCGTTTCTGTTATGATTATCATTATAATTTTTGTTGCGTACTACCGACGCGTCTATCTGGTCTCTTCTGGATGATATGCATGCTACATCCACCTGACTTGACTGGGATGATGACTCTTGCATGTTGTTGCAAGCACAGTTTTCTCTACTGATATGGATCTCTGCATCATCATGCATTGCTACGGCTAGTTTTTCATGTAAAAATGAAACACGATGCTTCTTCTCCACGCCCACGCTCTCCTCGTCAACTTCTTCACTATCCGCTACTTCATTTCTTGTCGTTGTTGCATTTTGTGCTTGTTGCTGTAAAGTCTGATAAAAGTTGAAATATACTTGAGTCCTGTCAGCATATTTTTGAGCTGAGGCAGCACACTGAGAGGCAAGAGAACAAGAAGTCAATGAGTTTCCAGAGAATAAGTACTGGGGTACTTTTAGACGAAGAGACTCCTCAAATTTTTCCTGGAGTTTGGATGTTCCGCTGAGCATCTCGTCCAAATACTGCTTGCTATTTTGCATGTTATCATCTTCCTGAGTTTCTCCAGCGAATCTAATTTTTTGTAGAAGAAAATATTTATGTTATGTATGCTTATAGGATGCTCATGTTTTTTTCAAGTTGAATACTATTTCAAAGAAGGTTTTGTGGTGGACTGATCAAGTAAAATGAGTGAACGCTTGGAGCTTATAAACTTCTAATATAGGTACCATACATATTATAATATGTAATGCATGTCTGTTTTCGTCTACATTTACAGAATAGTGTACTCAAAGTAACTACTTACCTCATGATCCATGTTACAACAGTGAAAGTAGCTGCATTAGTGGGGAAAGCACGGATCACAGTTGATACGAGCCCTCTTGTAAATGCTCTGTGGCCTTCGTTTGAGTATGTTTTACGAATACAATCAATAACTCCCCTGTATTTTCCACGGTCGTCACACTGAAGTCTTGTTTTTACTACGTCAATCGGAAACGTGACTATCCAGGAAATTACTCCAGCCATTCCTCCAGCTAGCATCATACCAAGTGTTCCAACTTGGCCATCTCCTGCAAAAGGAGAAAATGAAGGTGTTATGCTGTCATGTTTTACGGATAAACATTTTTAAGAGAATTAGCTCAAAGTACCAAATCTTGTCATGGCTTCGTATGATGCAAAGTAGAAACCAAATCCTGGAACTTCTCTTCCCAAAGTAATGCCCCAGCCCTTGAAAACCCCCCTGAACAATCCACCCTCATTTTGATAAATCCTCCTGAGAACATCAACAGGGCCAACTTTCCTACCTCCAGTATGGCTGTCCTCATTTATTTGCATTCGTGTTTTCACCAGTTCCATAGGTGATGCAACAACTGACTGAACAGCACCCGAGATGCTGCCTGCTGCAAAATGAGCCCATAATGCATCATTTCCTGGAGAACCACTTACGTATGGCCTGAGAGCTCCATACACTCCGAAAATTATGGCATTAACACCAGCAACGCCAAACAACGGAGAAGAGATTCCTTTATAGAGACCCGATACCTGTGAATTTAATGCATTCGCAATATTATAGCTTTACTATTACGACTAGTTTGTGCAACACAACAAGTTCTCCTTTTTGGCATAATTGTAAACTTTCTCTCTCAACACTCATGCATAGAAGTCTCAATGTGCCCCTCGAGAGTCATTATCTCAACGTTCCAAAGTTTTATTACAGTCCATATGCTGCATTTCGATGGAACAAATTGTAAAATTGGAACAGTCGCATTTTGTAATATAATTTATAGGATGGTCAATATTATACAGGATAAAACAAACAATATTTGTATATATCGATTGGTATTTTACCGATTCTTGTTTGACAATTGTGCTCAAACAGTGGAAAGTTCCTCTGTATTTGATGTTTGATGGATCTTGGGTTTGCAAACGAACCTATAAATAGAAATGGAAAATGGCGAATTATATAAAAGAGCAATCCAATATCATAATTTTTCCACCCTAAAATCCCAAAATAACCAATTCATCTGACGTAGTTGGATATGAATTAAGTAAAGCGTGTAATATAATACGGAATATAAAATTCACCTATGGATTATATTATTCTTGGAGGATATTATCAAATCCCTGATATTATTAGTATACTTCCAACAAAATCTTTATATGTACTATAGTGTCCATTCATATTCATAGCTAACTTACTTAACTTGTTATTTATGCAGTGATAAGCTTGACATCAGTCATGATCATGTAGTGTGAATGAATGAAATCGTGAACTGGAATGACAAGTTTGGGTACATTTCCTTTGCTTCTAATAAGCATATTATATCGTCGTGTTTTATAAGTGTTGATTTTATCACAATCTTTACACTTTAACACTTACACAACAGGAGTGAGTCTGTGAAACAGCTCAAAAGTACTAAAGATATGCTTACATTACCGATACGCTTTGAAAATAGTTTTATTTTTTCAACTTCGTACTTATAGATATTTTATTGCGCGTTTATGAAGCTTAAGTTGTTATTAACTTACTTTAACTGTATCCAAAGGATGCCCTACGATAACACCAGCAGCACCTAATGGTTAAAAGCAAATTAAGAGTTATTGGAAATTGATTATGAAAAGTATTAAGCAACATTAAATATTTTTCTTAATGAATAAATGTTTTCTTTATTATTTCTTATAGCATTTCTTTCAAAAATTTATACATGTATTTATTGCTTAAATTTGTCTAGCATAAATGTATTTTGTATTACGTACCACCAACGCATCCAGCAAGGAAATCCAACGCCATAATGATGATTTTAATGAGATTAAATATGTATAATAAATATAGAAACTAAAGAATGAAAGTAACTTGATTTCCCTCAGAAAAAGTTATGTAAATGCGAAAAGATTTTAAAAGTTATATTAAAATAGAAACAAGTCAGTAAAATGAATAATTATTCTTTGATTTTGAGTTTTAAAAATAAAATGACATGATAAATTGTCTGTATTAACATTAACTGTACAAGGTTTATATTAGTCGTATATTAGACATATAGGCAATTAAAAGTTTTAGGTAGACACCTTCAACTTGTAAAAGAGAAAACTATTTTAAAATGTAATGTATATGAAATAAAATATATTCATTTCGAAAGAAACAAAGCGGAAAGGAAAAAGTCTTTCCATATGGATCACCTCATGAGACGACTAATTGGGTCTTCATAAAGACTATAAGAGGACAAATTATTGATAAGAACAGTATAAAGTCTTATACTACTGGTGAAGGTTAAAACTTGTCCACTTTCAGCGTTTTCCAGTCTAGGTTCAAAACTAGCTGATATTGTGTGGTTCACTCCCGAAATCTCAAATCCCATGTCGCCAGAATAATTGATAACGGAATAATTTTGAAAACAATAAAAAGCCACAAACACAGTTTGACAGATATATATATAATTTCGTGCTAAATTAAATTTTTCGACAAATTTAACGCTACAACAATAATAGGCTATATGTATGGAAAATTTAAAATCTGATCATTTGCTATGAAATATATTTGTAAGACTCTTTCAGTCCAAGTTCGCCAACAAACTGACTACTAAATCGTATTTATAAAGTATAATGGATCATAATTGAATGGACTACATGTTTAATTTAGAAAAAAATATTTGAATGCTCACGATGAGTAACGTATAATACAATTCTCTTACAAGTAAGTCTCTTCTCACAATCACAATTTATGTATTTAAGGAACTCTCTGATGATAGGCTAATCTTTCTCAATTCTTTTTTTTCAATCTTGCGTTTGTAAAATGTAAAGTGTTTCAGTGTAATAATGAAAATGTTAAATTTACAACAATACTGAACTGTGTACACTCTTGTTCAATTTTTGGATGAAAAGAATAATTATTGTGAAAAGATAACTTGGTAATAGTAAAGTATTAATGTCACCCTGCCGGAGCCTACATGTTAAATGAGATGGTTAGGGAGATGGGTTGGTCCTGTTATATGGGTAGGTACTGCTCCAGAGAAACTGAGGAATTTTGAAAAAAAGATTTAATATGCTTGCAGGCATTTACAAGGAGTTAATTATGTTCATACACTATAACGTGATTACCAACTAAAAAGTTTTCCTCCATAATATATATTTAATTCTGTATACTGGTTTGTATAAGAGACAAAGATAATTTGCCCCCCCGAGCATTTAATAGGTTTAAGTTACCTAACGAGTATATGCTGCTAGGTATGCTGGCTTCTTGATCAGTTAACTAGGGTTATAATAAAAAATATATAAATTACTTATATTCGTCATTTGATAAAAATAAGATGTTGGAGACCTAGCCATAATTATTAGGTAATCCACATTCATTTCCACAAAAATCTGGAATCAAGATCTACGTAATGTCTGAATCTGTTTTGATCTATGAAATTGACATTTTTATTTCAAAGCAGTGGTTGGTTATCCTTATGACATGACCCAGCGACCAATAACCAGTCAACTAAAGATTTTTTTCTGGTATGCGACGAGCAAATCCAAATGTCGTCCAAGGGTCTTTATACAAAAAAGTACGCATTAGCAGTTTTCCAAATAAAAATAACTGGTCATAGTGGGATATTTACTAAATGGACCATTATTCAAAATATTAGTATTTACTCCTGCAAATGTTAAAAAATAGTTTATTTACTAGCTGTAATAAAATAAACAATATACTGGACCATAATAATAATAATTGCTTTAAACATGAATTCCGATGAAATACCAAACATAACTGGTTTAAAGCAGGTAATGTATTGCATTTGTATAATGTTCCATACATTACGTCATTATTATAAGTCAATCATTTCTAAACAATAATATTCTTTATTCGGGTGAGTGCGTCTACTTGTGAATATTTCCTAGACTTCTTAAAACAACACTCGTTTGTCTTTCTGGGACGATTTACCTTTCCAATGCCCGAAATTAAGAATTGCACATAAAAAGCTGTGCATGGAATATTGNACATTTGACCTAACCTCAACTCCTCGGTTAGAAAAAAAACTCCCCGAAGATAAACTATTTTGGCAGATATTCAGTATTTCTATCAGAAGTGGAACATTTCCGAAAAATGTATGAACCACAAAAAGGTAGACAGACTGTGTCGGAGTAAACGATCATACAAAGCATTCGCATAGGAGCATTTTAATCGAATATTTGTTGATTGATTCGTCTTTGTGCACAGGCTTTACATATTTCTACTGCTTAGCATAACTAGTTTGATCGTAAAAATATATGCTTAATTTTTAATTCCAAGAAATGGTCCAGCTTGTGGATAGAGCTTTCGTCTAAACTTAACTTGAGTTACTGTACAAGTTTATTTTCATTTTCGTAAAATATAATTGAATTAACTCGGTTAAGATAAGATAAATGAACAAGCAGGATATACCATCATCATCACATATCATAATTACTAATCCATGTAACTGTTCACGCGTTGAATTCCGGATAGCGTCATGAAATGATGATTTTCGTGTTATTTAGTGCAGCCCTTTTGATAACATTCATAACTAATGTGTTGCTGTGGTTGACCCCAGTGGTCAGTGGTTGCCCCAAAGAGATGAATTCATAATCAGCGTTCGTGGTGAGATTTATTGGATGTACATACATACATATACGTACTAGTTATGTTGTAAACATCATAAATAGCATAATATTTTTAACCGTGGTATACTATCCATTTGATCTTAATTACAAACTTTTTACATTACGTCAATAGCAGAGATATGGAAGACTTAAAAAAGTAAACTTCCAGTCATGCAGTGAATAAGAATTAAGGAAAGACAGTATGATGCTGTGCCAGATTGTACTGAAAAAGTCGCGTGAAAATCACCTAAAAATAATATTTTTGGTAGGCACAAAATATTGATGACAAAAACAAAAAAGTGTTCCAATAAATATTCCAGATTTTGGAAAACATTTAATAACAATATATTATGGAACAGTATAAGACTTCACTTTCATAAGCGATAACTTGTCTAAACTGTAAATAATTTTAGTATATCATTCTATTATTTTATTACTTTCTCCAAGAATAACAACCACGATACATGTCATACTGTGTCCTTTGTGGGATGATCATCGCGCGTGTAACTGTAACTGCTGATATCCTTTTTTACATAACTCGGTTGCGTAATTGATGTGGTTTGTGGAAGTTTTATGATGTGGGTGATTAGATTCGGTGCACAAAAAAAGTTTGCCTTCTAGTGTTATTTTTCATGGGTGTGTTTTTTGTATTGGCAAATGGGATAAAAGATTTCGTTTCGTTTTGGCAGAGGTGATTATTATTCCATTAGGTTCTTTATTTTAATCACTATGAAGGTCAGAAAATGATGAGGTGGACCTCTCAGATTGGTGACGAGGGTGCACATTTTTTATGATATTAAAGTCCAACGTTTGCGAATAACCTGATTGATAAGTTGAAACTAGAATATTTTATGCATATAAGTAAGCATGCACACATAGTAAATGCTTTAACAAAATCTGTACATATGATACGATGATGAATCATGCTATACATTAAAAACTACAATAGCTTTTCTATAATTAAGCTCTTCCTGAAAATTGAAACAAGTTTATTAACTTTATTTTGTAAATATTTCATGTCAATGTCATATAATGTAGTTAGTGTAGTTCCTTCGATTAATTTCTGTCTAATGGATTGGCACAATATTTTACCTAACATGTTCATTCCATCTATGTCGTATATTTTTGCAGTCCACCAAGTAATACCGTTCATGCATCCAGCCATCCAACCTTAAGAACATCTAAGAAGGTAAGGATTAATGAGAGAAAGTGATGTTGACATCAACCCGCCTACTCTTTGCTTATTAGATCATTCTTAAAAGATGAAATCTTTACGTGAGGTGAGAGTACAAAGCACCATGTATGTTATATAATACATAATACTAACCCTATTTAATATAGATTTCCTCAACATGAAATTACTTTTTCTCAGTTTGCTGAGTACTCCATGAGAGAAAAAAGTGAGTGGGAGGGAATGATGAGAGGTAACTAAAATAATGTATTTACCTTCCATTCTATTACCATAATAAAATTTCACCTCATCACATGACGGCTTTCATTTTAATATTATAATAATAATATGTAGTGTGGTTGGTCGTGCCTGAGAAAGTAATAATGTCATCCATGCTGTTTCCCTCAACTTTTTTTTATCTAGTCTTCATTCCACCTCTTTTATCTTTTCTCTTCAGGAAGCAAGAACGAGTGCACATACATCTGCCTGAGAATGGAGAACATTAGAACTGCTTTTATTCCATATAGGAACCAGGAACATGACTCATGACAATGACAAATAATGCCAAAATGGAATAAAGATCATCAGCGAGAAAAGTAAAGGAACGATTACCATGCTCTCACGAAAAAACTCTTTTATACCCGGGCTACCACCAAACCAATGCAATACTGCAATCCCAAATCCCCCTCCGATTCCAACATGAATTTTCGTTCGTATATAAAAGCATAGCATGTTAGTTGATCTATCGTCTTTGATAATAACATGGGCAAAAATGAAATGTGCACAGAATAATATACATACCATAATATCCGATATTTTCCCCTATAACGTTCGGTAAATACAATATTATATTCACGTGTGAATATATATGCCTTACTTGAGAGATGGAATCACTTATACAGTTTATAGCATACATTTTATACATGTCATAGTTCCATAATACCAAAAATGTACCCTAAAAAGCGTTTCGGAGAAAACAGCAAAAAATTCGGGCATGTGCAACACTATCGGATGGAGCTGCCGCCACCATACCACCACCACCGCTACACTTTTCATTTCAGTAGTAGTGACTAGTGGTATTAGTAAAAGCAGCAGTAGGAAGCAGGGCCTGTCCATAACAAACGAGGTGGCAACTGGCAACCCGTTTTCCATCTATAAACTCATGCATGTGATATGATGATATTCAGCAAAAACACCATTCTCTCTATTTTCCTTTTTCCAAATGCTTTCCTTATCTGTCTGCGTGTGTTTTTGTGCTTTATTTTCCTCTACGACTTTTATTCCACTATGGCGTGGCGTGGTTCTGGTGCAGTAGTCGCCGACGTTGTTGTGTATGTATATCGTTAGTTTTCCCAGCTGCTTATATGAGGTTACTTTTCTACGAGTTTACGACAACATGTACAGAATTATTAAGGTTACCCGCATCGGAGGGAAAAGCTACTATATGGTACGGGAAACTGCTTTGCTGTGGGAGAGACCATGGTGGAAGCTTACTTTTTCCTGTTGTATCCCAAGTAATAAAGTAGCTTGCTTTGCTAGCAGCGATAGTAGTGGTGGGGCAAAATCTACGTCGAAAATACACACATACGTTTTTTACCCATCCATCCGAGATTCTTCTCTGTGTAATATATGATGATCATCTCTTTTCTCGTGTTCCGTTCCGTTTCTCTTTCCCGTGCATTTCCCATATTCCGTTCAGAAGAGGAGAGAGCGCGGATCGCTAAAGAGGTGTTGTCCTCTGCCTGTCTTTCGACAGTAATGTAACGTTATGATAAATATACCGTCTCTATTTTCCTGTATAGCAACTAAATACATTGCGGATTTGATAAAAAAACCGTCAAAATATTTTGAATATTGTCATTTTTCTCATCACACACAAGTAAACATAACTATTCCAAACAAAATATCTTAAGTATATTGCAATCTTTCTCTCTCGCAACATATTTACATAGATAACTTCCAGTTCCGATTGAAATCGTGAGTGTGTGTGTGCAGAGTATATAATCTTTGTTCAATTTGTGTCTTCTCCGACGTTATCATTTTTACAATATTTTGGGGGGAAAGCTTTTCCTAAATCTGAAATGCGTAAAGGATACCTTTCTACTTGTTCACGTTTTTTTTGAGTGTTGTTGTTGTTGTGTGGAATGTTGCTAATATCCTGTGTTGTTGTTTGTAACTTACTACAACCTTTTGTTTCCTGTAAAAAATATTTTTGTTAGATAACAAGGTGAACCCAGTGTGAGAATCATATATTTTTGAGAAAGTGGACAAAATAATAAAACATGTAAAGTAAAAAAGCAACAGAAAAGAAAGATAGCACGTTTCAATGAACTTGAAGAAAATGGGAGAGGCGAAAAAATGATCATTACTGCATCTACATATACTACCAAACGTAAAGGAAGCCAAAAAGGTATTTTTTTAACCACAAAGAAACACTGCTGAATGAGTTTCTAGACTCTCTAGACCAGGAAAACTCGGATTGTGTACATTGGCATGCATGCATCCTCTCTGGAAGTTTATAACTATTGCGTGCATACATGTTCGCAACGATGTTGATTGCTGATACTTGGCTGTTGCCTGCATGTGTTTGTAGTGGCAAATGAACATTTCCTCGCGTATGTCTCTGTGTAAGCTTTAGCGTGTGAAGAGAGAACATACACATAGAAAACTACAAAGAAAAGCATTACTTAATAATATGGTGATATTGTATACGACAAGTAAATCTACACAGAAAATATTATATGAGTCCATGTCACAATATGTGGTGGTGGATTTGTCATGTACTTTAAGCATGTTTATAAATGTTCTAAATGTGATGTAAAAAAAGAGAAAAGTTCACTTACTCAAGTATTTATTGTGTGTATACCGAATACTGTGAGTCTGAGACAGCAAACATAAATATTATTATGAACACAAATACAACAGAATATTTTTCCTATTCACTATTCTCTCCTCGTTGTTCTTTACCTTCTCTCCTTTGGCAAGCTTTTAGTGAAGTGTGTGTTCTTCCCTGTTGTCCGATGTGTTACTTATCTCCTAAACATGGGAACATTCTCGCTGCCCTTCCATTATAGTGACGGTAGTACTAATAATACCAGTTCAATGCGATATGTATTACTTAACTACTGCAAACATGGACAAAGTGCATTGTCGATAGCGGATGATGATAGAAAACTTTCATGCATATATTTATCGTGCTTCTCGAAGCGGGACACAGGCCATATTGTACAACGGAGTAAAAAATATAGCAAAAAATCGGACTGAGGGGGCCTTCTTTCTTACCAGAGAGTTGTGTGTTGTTAAAAATCTCTGATGGTATAGAGCGTGGAGATGTTATGATGATAAACGATGTTATATAATCTCTTTCGGAAGAATCCAACTTACTATATTCATGAGTAGATATACGTATAGACTGGAAAGGTATGTTGAAATTTGTAGATTTTGCTCTGTAGCATATATAAATATTCATATCTGATGTGTGTTGATAGTAATTTTGATTTGCCCCTGCATCATATATGCACCTCAACTTTCCCCTGACACCTGCAATTTAATTCGTGTAAAACGATGTATATATGCTCGCTTTTATCTTTTCTACCTGAATATAAATTAATTTACCTAAGGCCTAAGCTTTTAACATTAAAACACCTCGAAATTTATCGCTTCCTTTCACTTTTGTTAATATGGAATCTACAATAGCATACCTAAATTGTATGCACACATTACTATTGGAATAGAAGAGGGAGGAAGACAATTTCCGTATAATTTATGCATGGCTACCATGAAATTGCATCGGAGCTCAGCAAGATAACATTTTAGCGTGAGGGAAATGGTAGATTAGGTAAAAAAGAGGAACCATCGGGCAACGAACTGATGTGTTGTCGTTGCGTTACTGTGAGAGAGATGATTATAGCTTTTAGCTTTGCGTGTCATGAGGAAAGATTATTGCCTTTTCGGATTAAAGAGTTGTATTAAAACCATAATTTTTCGTATGCATTTGCATTTGGTTGATGAACGCAAAAAGGGGAGCTGGTTAGGTTTGTTGGGAATGCCAAAAAATCTTTTATCTCACAGTAATCAAAAGGTGTGTGTACATAAATATAGTTAAACATGGATATATATGTATGTTGTGTGTGTGCGTGCATATTACGATGATGTCGTAATGTTTGCCTGCAAATGTAACTGAGAACTAACCCACAAATTCACATAATGTTGGTGTCGGTGAACATACGGCGTATTACCACACTCACGTTAAAATGTAAATCATCATCTATGAATATCGAGATAGGTAGTCATGAATGGGACG
>JAHZMV010003844.1:0-23536 GCA_027743765.1 Coecobrya sp. COE2 | reverse complement strand
AGATAGGTGTAATTTACATTTCCGTTTGGTGCAAGACTTTTGAAAACACCCTCGTATAATAATCGATTGGTGAACAGATTTAGAACAACTTCAAATCCCGACTAGGTTGACTTTCTCACGGATTGCGGCACTATAAAAAATAACGGCAACACTCATGTCTAGCCAATTGGTTTGTATAGTATACTGATTTTTTTCAGTTTCTTCTGTTTTCTTGTATTCCCTCTAAAAAGATATTACAGGAAAATACACATAGAAATATTTACAATTAGTACATAGAAATAATATTATGACGCATATAGATTAATAATATTCGATTAATTAATGTGCTCAATTGCAGTGGTATCAATAATGCTTATTTATTAACTTTCACCGTAAAATGACCGAGTCGTCTAAAACCCATTCGTTGGTGTTTTATTTCTACTCAATAATACATTTTGTGTCGAATGATGATATTACTGTTTACATGTGAAGTCTTTAGAAATCACCCTGATTTATTATCTTGACATGACAGTCAAAGTCATACAATTACTCATACATAACTATGACTTTGACTATGAATCTGTCATCTCTCCACTAATTCCATTTCTGTCCAAGTCATTTTGTATGGATGTAAATAGTGATCTGTCGTGAACAGAATGCCTACTCTATGTGTTATACATGGTAGCATTTATTGAACACTGACATGGCATGGCATATTTATCGCCTTATAATATGAAATTCGACTCTGCGAAAATGGTGCATAATGCGATTAATTGGACATATCCTCTTTACTTTTGTTCAATGATTCTACTTTCTAGTCAAAATCAATATCAGAGTAAACAATTCGTAGTTTATCTTTAGAAGAGTTCATTAACTAATTCAAGGGCGATGGACCCTATTTATTATTTAGGTATTTTACACAAAGGTTTATGCCTTTGTTGAATTCACAATTTAGTTTTGCCGAAACGTGCAAAATGCGTAATCGATAGTATTATAACTTCGTTTAAAGACTTTAGTTAATTTAAAATTCAACAACTTCGGTCCATAGTAAACAGTCATTTTTCCAGCCAGCAAACTCCCAATCTCAACATCCCCCTTTCACTTGTCCGTTCATATTGAACAAAGCGATTTCTGTCACTTGTATAACTTGTTTTTGTTTCTTCTTTTCCAGCACAGTAAAGGTGTACACGAGTAAAAGCCAATATCAGCATATTTGCTCAACTTGCAACCAGAAAGATCAAAAGATTTCCTTCTTTTTCTCTATTCAATCATTTGTTATTAAACGAGAACATGACTTCATTTAGATTTTGTGACATGTGTGTAAAAATTAACAAAGCTAGATCCACCGTCCACCTTCCAATAAAAAAGAAAGGAACAAACGACAAAAAATCATGTGTTATGAACACAATATGGAATGATGTTTTCTATGTAAGCAATTTCAATATATGAAGCAATAATAAGGAGAAAGTGACAGCCCTTAAAGCGAGTTGACATGATACAGCATTCAGTCTCGTACGGGATAACCTAATAAGCGACAACCAGTATAGTTTCTATCTTTACCCAGCCTAAAGGTTACTGCCAGAGAGTTTTAGAATAGTTTTCTATACTACATAATACGGTAATAAAAGGGAAAATGATCACACAGAGATTTTCTTGGAGTCTGAAAGCTTTATGGTTTTCTTAAGAATGAGAAAAGTCGGCATGATCTTGAATGGTCTTATATGGTCCATGTCGTAGCCCCATACCGTGACCATCACCATTTACAATGCATGCTATTTATGTCATGCACTACGTATGATGATTTCTCTCTTTGAAGTTCATAATACACATGTCATTCCCATTTTATGCTTTGGGAGTAAAGAGGCAAAGGAGACACATTTGGGAGTATAGTTTTACTATACTTATTAATAGAACCAACTTAGAGGACGCACGTAAATGCAACGCCTATAATCTGATATATTATTGATGATAGCTTATGATGACTTCTTCTAACAACAATGTCGCCAACGGTGAAGTTGGACGAGATTTCCTTTTCTACGTCTACGCAGTGTAGGTAGGTACACATTTGGACAAGGATTTTCTTTTCAGTTAACAGATCTAGCTATCATCTTCGTCTACTACCCTACTACTGACATCACGTTGTTAGCGTCTTCTCCAGGTCTTTCTTTGTAACTTTCATCTTTTTAAGGCATTCTGCCTTCATCATGTCGCCTACACAAATAACTGGGCACAGATGAATATATAAATGAAACATGCATATGCAAAAGGTTACCAGATTTGTGTCTTCTTGTCTTGCTTGTCATCAAAAGAAACTTTCTGTTGGCATTGTAAGCCCAAACGAACCGTGCTGGTGAGTCGCACACACTACCGCACTTTGCATAAACCACCGGATCAGAACCAGAAGCAGGATTACTGACTTTACCTTACGCATTTTAAAACGAAACGGGCACAATAATGATAGGAGCTCAGCACGGGCGCCCTATTCGCAATGTGGTGATGTGCATGTCAAATAATATTTTACCTTAGGTCTATATCCTGCCGTCTAGTATCAGTTCAGTACATGTTTCTCCATTGCCCTTTTCTGTCTATACTAGTTGAAATTTTACAGAAATGCTAACTGAAGCCAACTTCATTATTATGATTGTCATGCTGAAGCAGAAATTTTAGATGCTATATATTTACCTACACAGAAACATGTATTACCTCATGTATTATAGTGGAATAAGTACAAGAAAAAGTGTCTTGAGCGTACAAAATTGAAAACAGAAGTGCCACGATCTGTATTATGATTTTATTTATTTATCCATATGGAAAGGTCTCATGACGGTTATCATCATTTGGTCACACAGAAGAAAGAAAAAATGGTGATAGGTTATTATAAATTTGAACGACGTATGTACCTTGAGGCTAAACTATTATTTGTTATACTGTTATTACTAGTATGGTAGCTCGGCTAGTACTAGAGCCGAAAGGAGTAGAGGGTATAGGCTTCTCCACAGGATTTCACTATGCGCTAATGGATTCATGGCTGGTTGACTACTGTGCGAAGTGAAAGATGTGCTGGCATTAGAATGTGTAAAACCTTTTTCTCCTCCATCCAGTTTCAATGTGCAATTTTCATTGGGAAAGAAGAAGTGCTCCTGATGTCGTAGTGAGTTTGGTCAGAGGATATAAAAGAGAAAGTGAGCGTGGAACATTTCTCAGTTTATGGAAGAACATCAGTTTGTGCTGTAGATAGAAAGCAAGCTACAGAGGCAAACGCTTCTTGACTAGTGCTCTCTGCATATACGGGAGTTTCGAGTTGAAGTACTTACATAATAATAATATTTACCGTTTTTATGCGAAACAGTACAAGAAAAACTGGAGCAAGCAAACAGAAATAATAAATTGCACCGCTAGAAACAAAAGGAACATGTCATTTATGCTTGGTTATTGTCTGGGGGAAATTGCTGGTGGCTACTTTAACAAGAACAAGAATAAGACGACGACTGTTGTAGAAAACATAAAACAATTCTTCGCTTTCTCCATCAAAAAGCAAGAAAGTGGTTCACTCTTCTGGTTGGATTGCCTTCCATAGCCTGAGTTTGAGGGAACGTAGCTATTTACATTTTACTGTGCTTTGTTTTTCTTGTGCAAGTACGCTCACTGTGGTTTATGCAGTTTATTACCGTTATTAACATTTTTGATGTGGGTTATTTTTGAAGACACAAGCACTGGTTGTGTAAACTTATCTTCCAAGTAGGAAAATAACGAGGAAGTTGAAGTTGTCCTTGAAGAGAAGAAAAAGGACATGATTTTTTTCCATGTGGGACGAAGACAATCAGGACTGCTACTGAACAAGTGAGGAATGATGGTAAAGTGTACACACAATTTACTGGTAATGTATATTATAATAATTTTGATTTATTTTCTGGACCGCCCGTCAACACGCCACACAATAATGGGCTGGTAAATTAGATACTTATTTTCTATTTGCACTTCTTACATATATCAACAAAGGGAAAGTTCCGTAACGAAAGAAAAGTAATTTTACCGAACTGGGGCAAGTAGAAAACGGTAGAGTACAAGAGCAGTTGTCTAAGAATTTCTGTAGATACGTACCACTTGTCTCCAGAAAGCTTTTTCAACTTTCATTTCAGCGGAGTGGATGAGCAATAATTGAAAATTGAGAGCAATGGCAAGTGCCATTGCTAACATTATAGTTAGCTTTGTAGGAAGTAGAAACTTCTGATGTTTGTTGTTGTTGATTTTGTTGTTGATATTTCTAGAAGAAAACTCAAAGGATGGTAGTAGAGAAAAATCCGATAGGTACCTATAATGTTTGTCTAACTAAATCATAACAATAATACCACACCACGCTAAGCGTGCAATACCGTGATGATATTTTGTACCATAATAATTTTATATCAAAACAGTTGGATTGAATAATATATGTAAATAATGGTTACGTGTTCACCTGAATATGTAGTCTGCTTTCTGGCTGTATATTTCTAGAGAACGATTTCTTATATTCTAGTGAAATTATTTATTCTTCATCATGTAGTTTATATGGAATGGAATATAGTCTATAGTTTAAAAATATCTTGTAAATATTATAGTGCATTACATAAAGTTTATAATGGAATGGTACAAATATCCAAATTAATCCTAATCTCTAATAGTAGCTTATGAAATTCACAAGATTTGGTCATATTAATAAAATACAATTGGGATATTGAAATTATGTCGCTACTCAAAATTTACGGTTGAAATTGAAACTTGTATCCTACCTGTTGAGTGTGTAAAGTTCTATTTATAGATACGCGGTTAGGTATACATGCTCTTTTGAAGTACATATTTAGACACAAAAAAATCAAAACAGCATGAGGCATGTAGAATTGGTTATGTCAGGCAAACGCAAACTTTTAGAATTGAGGCAATTGAACCACATGGGGTTCCGAAAATTTTCAAACTCTGTGATCTCAGCTAAAAGCTCTAACAAGTCTATGTTTTATCGTTAGTTTGCTTGTTTGTTCTTGCGGAAACAATGCATGAGGTTTGTAATTCGTCAGTTGAACCGACATGAATCGATGCAAACATCCGTTATACAAAACACTACATAACAATTAAAAGTTAACATGGCAAGAACCACCTCCACCACATAACAAAAACAGAAGTGATCCATTATTCAACATCAAACGAGTTATATGAAAACAGAAATTCTTCGTTATGTGACATAATTTCTTGTTTCAAGCCATTTAAATGTCATTACCATTTTTATAAGTAATTATAGGAGAAACCGTTGAAATGTATGAACCATGAATATCATCGCACTTGAACTTGATGTTCAGGTTCACTTCCCGCTTTCATTGAACCTCAATTCACTTTTCTTTCATTTTCTCTGTTCATCACACAAATGACTTTCACCTCGCATGTGTCCACTTTGATGGCAACCACGTGAAAATGTCATGTAAATTCATGTGGAAAAATGTAATCAATCGTAGACAAAATACGAAAAGAACATATATCATGATTCATGGGCGATGTTCCAGTTTCGTGCATTCATAAACTTTCCTAATTTTCCTTGTACATGCATGCATAGGAAAGAGTGCACTTTTAGTCAGTAACTCAATTTCCTTTGTCATCATAACACACGGTTGACTGTGGTGGCCAACTAACCAATAGATTAACAATCACCGTCGACTCTGTATTTACTCTTATCTAAATGACTACTTGGTTGATATAATTATAAATAACATCGTTATTGTGCTATTAGAGATAATAATGTCATTATTATTTCCAGTTTTGTTTACTTATGTTATCAACACCAGTTACATATTATAATATAATATATAAACAGTATAAAGGTAGTCCCGTTAAATTCAACAGAAAATGGTAAATGCTGTCATCATTTATATTGTTACTTCCACCCAATTTGTGTACATTATAATAATGTGCGTCCTTCGTGCATGCTCATTAATTTCAACGTAATCAAATCCGTTTTCCATTCTTCGGGCTTTCTTTCCTGTCTTGCATGAGTAATTTACAATGTCTAAAGCATAATGTTTCATCACAAAGCAGTCATTCATGTCGGGAAAATTTAAGGCGTTTACTTGCACATATTATTGCGTTACAAGAAACCACAGTGCCGATTTCTTGATAAAATTTATACTAATAACAGACGTAAGTATGTACTTCCAACTGTATGAAAACTTGCACAGATATCTAGAATATATTTCAAATAAATTGTTGTTTTCCTTATACGTATATTTGGCACAAGTACGAATAGTTTCTAACATTACACACACCGCATTTTTCCGTAGACATGCATGAAGGTATGTTATGTCTTGCACGTGCAAAAAGTACTATATCTTGCAAATCACATGACCGACTGTTTTCAGTAGATAAATAGATTAGGATATTAAAGGGGAATTCAATATTGAATAAATGTAGCTAGTCTTTATACATATTGACTCTCTAAGGAAGAACACGAGAATGTTTTATTTATTTTTATATGACATGTTCTGAGTGCATCACGAAGCTCTTCTGTCTAATTCTATATGATCCAGTGATCCAGTTATTTAGATGGAAACGCCTCAGTGGCTGTTACATATTCTACGCTTTTGATATTCGAATATCATCCCTAGAGATTTTATCATGCACGCATACTTCAGGATTCACTTGTCAGTTCCTTTTCCCTTGGCAAAAATAAGGGCGGCTCCTCGACTAACTGTTTAGTATACAAGCATACATCCAACATTGTATTTAATTGAAACGTGCATTTTTATGAACTACAGTTGTTCTAAAAAGCCAAGACTCCAAAAAGTTTAGACATGATCAATTCCCTTTACAATCGAATTGGTAACAACATTTAAGCTTCGTAATGGAAAATACAAATTTGACACCAGATAGGACAACAATTTAATCAACACAGGTCATCATGCATGCATAATAATAAGGAAATAAATTCATAAAGACAAAATGGAACTACTAACAATATTATTATGACGGATTAATAAAGTTTATCTTTATTTAACAACAGCACATCCTCCATCACTCTTTCTGTAATTTTCACAGAATTGAATTGCATAAGTCCTTTCAAGTTCAAATTAATTTTGGTTACGGAGATTCGCGATTTTGCTTTGAAATTTTGAAGTTAAAATAAAGGAAACAGAGAAAGCAGTAAAACTGGGTAAACAGTGTGTAAATAAGAACGTAGGTTTGCCAAAGTGCCAGTGCTAGGAGTTGATTATGTGCTTAAGTAACAGAATAGAAATTAATAACAAGAAAGATGTAGATACGTATCGTTATAAATTTCTAAGCAATTAAAGTAAAGTAGATATGATTTGATTTCAATTAGAGGTAGAAATAATTTTTTATTTTTTATTCTATCTCATATATTGCTGTAGAATTTTACGGAGTTATATATCGAAATCAAATGGATGGAACTATAATGTAAAAATACAGTAATTAAGTAAGTAATACGATGATAATTGTTTGGCGGAAAGTCCTGTAGGTATATCCAAATGCAGTATGACATGACAGGAACCTTGAATGGGAATTAGACACTTCAATTTAAGCTTTAAATTTAGAGGGAAGGATTACCTTTGAGTTTTAACACTTGTTGTTACAGTCCTTGAATTCTAAAAGCGTGTATTGCTCTTCCCACGCAGACCACTACATAGGTAACTAAATTTGAAGTAAAGTAATTATTCTAGTTTGTCCAAAACAAGAACACATCGAGCAAGGAAACGCCAACCTAATGCGTTTTAGGAATAACAGCAGGTTATTATTAGGGATTTGAATTCGTGGTGTTTAGTGACTACTAAATATAGAAAGCTTTTAATATATATAGTTAAATTTCTCAATTTGAGAATGAGAGCGTTGTTGTATTGTCGGTAATTGTCAACTATATTACTTCATTATGAAATTCATTGAATTTAATAAACATGCCTAAACGGATTTCAGAGTCAAAGGGTCTTAATTAATAGATATGTTACATGTTGGGATATGATCAGAAGGACTTTCACTAATAAAGAGGGCATGGTATATTTTAGTAATAATTAGTTAATGAGGTTAAATCCTGCCCTGGTACTGAGTGTATATGTTCATTATACCTATACGTAGTTTTGATATGTCATACGTATTAATATAAAAACCACAGTTATAAGTTCTAGATACATGTAAAAGAAAATGCAATTCAAAACTTTAGATATAATTTCTATTACATTTCATTCCATTGACGAACTTCTCCACATCAGTAATATTGTTGTTTAACCAGTTTCTGACACCAGTTAACTGAAGCTGAAAATTGCAATGCAACACTTCAAATTTATTCGAGTAAAAGGGCTCCAATAAAAATTATTCTACGCATTCAGTATTTGCATTGCCGTTTTAATAAAAAATGATGAATGCCTTTGTCTCAATACATGGTCTTACTTTGATTGATTGCACCAAGAGGCTATCAACTATATGGCGTATTTTCACTTACTTGACAAATCATGTAGTGATTGGGAATAAATAAGACTTGACAGCAAAAGAAATAATGAATTGACGGGTGTCTTGTCAAAAGCCCCTCATATATGACATAATATATATACCTAACAAACAAAAACCTGTAAGTACATACGGTGAAACTGAGTTCCTCTAGCTAATTTTCCGGTTCATTCAATCCATGGAATTATTTTCATCATTAATTACGTCAATCAGCCAAATCGACAAATCCAGACGTTATATCACAGAGATACTTTCATATATGCAATTAAAACCTATGATGCCTTGAAATATTACGACATAATATATCCTTAAACCAGCATTAGCATGGATATATTGATGGATATATAAAATTCTCTGGTTTACGATTTTATCCTTTACTATTTTATTTCCATCACTTTACGTAACGTCATTTTCATTTTCACTTTTATAATCTGTATTAATTATAATCAATAGTAAAGGCCAACTTTTGCCTTCATTTGGCCCTTATTAGTGATCATCGCAATTTAAGTGTCAGCATTCGATCCGCATACAAAACAGAACAAAGCAAACAGAAATTGCTTCGTATAACATGAGCAGTTGTTTAAATAAAGTAGAAAATAGACAACGCTTCAACGCTAGATATCTCATTCAGATATCAGCCTTTGGTGAGTACTGACGGCACAACCACTTTGCTCATTCGCACAATACTTTGAACATTTAGCTATCACGAGGACTTCCAACATTGTGGTATGCCATTTGTTTAATGTATATAATGATGTTGGTTTGTTCTTTGTTCATTCTCCTCTTCACTTTCAAGTAATGGTCCAGCCAAGTCCATTGGTGGTCCTCTTCAGCACGGAACCACTGTAAATATGAACTTCGACCAATTTCCATTATTCCATTTACGTGTTGTTACGTACTATTTTGGCAACCAAAAAATCTACCAACTGTACTTTGAGCAGTTCCGTGGTTCTGTTGCAACAACACTTCACATATTCTCTGTTCCACTACTTTATTCTTCAACAATTTTTTATGCTACAGAGACTTTCACTACTGAGCTTTGCGCTAACTTTGTAACTTCAAAGACGTCCATGCTTGGTGAACCAATGGACGTGTGTACACTTGACGGTTATTTTTTACTCAACTGATACATCAAATAACTCTAGCCAAGAGTGTTATAATATGACGATAATATATATCTAACAAGTTGGCATTATAGTTGTCAGTTGTGTAGTAAGTATAGACAAAATTCATTTTTATCATGTCAATCGAACAAATCAAATATTTAACTAGCTTGACAACTATTTCAAAAAAACATGCAAAGTAACACATTCGAGAAAAAGTCTATATACCTATGTACTTTTTGTACAAACGGTACCTTTCTTTCGTAACGTCTTTCCCACTAACATTTTCCCTTCATACTGTGCTTTTCACAATTTTTCCTGCTATTTGTTGCGGTGTGAAAAGCACGAGCTCAACTTTTATGCATTTTTATGATTTTCACTTTTCATAACATGTAGGTATGTCATAGTAGTCATATGTAGGAAAGTTCTTTTCAGGGATGAATATTATATTGTATGTGACGAGAGGATAGATGAGTTTGAATTGACGATCTCGAGAGAAAACCTATTTTCGGCATGAATGGTCTGAAGGAAAAAAAAGAGAAGTCGAATGCCTTTACATTTTGGTGATGATGATGAAAGCGTCGGGAAGGACACAAAAGGTCAGTCTATTTGTTTGAGAATATAACTTTGTGACGTCTTTCCCCACTTTTGGAAAGGTAGCTACAAATGTGCGAGCATTCGTTTTAAAGTAAACTTTGATATCTTTCTAAATCTAAACTTTTAATTTATATTCAGAAGATGTACATGAGTATGTTTACAAGAGCAATTCCAATGGGAATTTGAATGGAATATGGCTCCGAGCAAAAGCATCTTGTTTTCTTTGTAACGCTTGTACAATTTACTGCCTGCATAGAAGCCATTGAAACTGAAATGTGTACTTTCACAATTCATACATAAAGTCATTTATAAGTAAAACAAAAATGAGCTCGCTTTCTAGTCGGTAAATGCTTTTTATTTAGCAGTATTAAATTATGTTTTTCTTAAGGGATAATTTTTTTTAAAGTTTTGGTCTTTGTAAAAGTGACGAGGAGTACTAATAAAAGATTCTACAAAACAGGCAGAGATATCCTGCGAATTAAAAAGTATAAAGGGACTTGTTTTAATTGAAAATTTAAGGACAATTTAGTACATGTACGTAATCGTCAACGTTGGCTTTATATGTATGAAACAGAAAATAGAATAGAAGTATAAAAAGTATGGAGAAAGTAACACAGTTTTCCTTCTGACCTTCACAATATTATATTCCTTTCACTTGTTCACACCACCGTGCAGTTATGCATATATGTGCCTACGTTCCATATAATACCTGCTCAACAAGATTGTTTCAAGAAATGGTGCACTTTTCCTTTACTATTATTACACTTTCTTTTCACAATAACGAGCTATGATCACCATGTTTCAAAGAATGTTAAAAGAAAAATACAAAAAGTGGTGATAATTATTTGAAGACTAGATTCTACAAAGTGAGCGGAAAACCTTGAGTGAATGAGAGAACTTTAAAGAAATTATTTAACTACTGTACTGCGATACTCAAACGTGTGTTAAATAGTAGTTGTGCATAGTTTCTTTATTTTCACTTTCTCCTGAGTTGACGTAATCAAAATGGTGTTCTGTGAATAGTTGATGATCGTGTTTTAATGTATACTTTAGTATGTTGTTTGCTTTTCAGACATGATGTAGTCTAAGTTTTCCTTTGAAGTAACAAGGTGAATGGTTTTCTCGCTCATTAAATATTCTATATGTGTTTCATTCTTGTACGAAAAAGAGAGAAAGAGCGGTTGTTCCATGCTTCCTGTATTTTATTTTGGGACTGTTGCATTCATGTCTTTTTAGATGATTAGTATATAAATGCACGGTGTTTCTTTTTAAATATAAGACGATACTTCTCTTTAAAAACTTTGAGTATGTCCATTATTATACACTTAATTTGGCATACTATGATTTTGTGCGACCAGGATCATTAACGTAAGTTTTCCATTAAAATTCTGAAATTTTGAAATAACAATTTATGCCTAAAGCTAAAGTACATTTAACAAGAGTGCAAATCTGGCCATTCAACGCATCAATTTCAGATTTAGTGACCTGCGCCTAATAGCTCGTGATGAAAGGCTAAACCTTTTATGTTACACATTTGGTATAAATCCGTTTTTATTATATTACCAGTTCTGGCTCTCTGTACAACAACCCATATATCTTTTATGGGCTTTGGTTGAGTGCTCATTTCTTTATCTGGTCAAAACAGGAAAGATGGAATGTGCTCTTGGCAGCTAAAACTTTCGCTAGTTGATTTTCCAAAATATAAAAAAGAGTTAAAAGTATGTAATAAGGTCCAGTTCCACAACATCCTCGAGCTTTTTTACGACCTCGTCAACTATTGTAGCTGTAAATTACAAGAGTGTTCATAACTGTACTTAATGAATATTTGAGAAATTGAAAATCCAAGTGGAAAGAAGTAATAATAAAACGACAGTCAATGATAGGCCATGGTAGGAAGATAGTTTATTGGCGAAGTAGTGTAAATGAAACTGAAATCAAGTTTGAAAAATCGCCATATTTCTAAAACTCAACCCGACAACCTAGTTATTACCTACAAATGAAAATTTGTAATCAGCGTACTGACACTGTCTGTTAACAATTTGGGCTGGAGGCTTGAGCCAATACAATCAAACTGACAACGATACATGATACGTTGCTACTGTATACTATGACTTTTTAAGGCTGCTTCGCAAGTGAAAGTGAAAACTCAATAAAATACGTAAATCTTTATTGGCTCTTAGCATCGCTATATATGAACAACATATCTAGAGGAAAACAGCAGGCATGACAGTAACATGACAAATATAGTATCCTTCTTATTTCAACCTTGCGTTTCCACGAAGTCATTTCTGGTTCTTTCACATATTTTATACAATCCAACTAAACGTATATACTGCTGTGCCACGTTGTACAATTTGTTGCTTTTTACAGCGCATTAAATGATTCCAAGTCACATCACAAGGCATTATTATACAATTCTACATCTCTAGCTACCTATATTACTTTCCTTTATCATACTTTTCCATACACTGTAAACAAGCCACTTTGTCTTTTTCCGTTTCATACTGTTGTTGATTTGGTCGGTGTAAACACCTTTGAGTAGCTTAAAGAAAATGTCAAGAAATGCTGAAATAGAAATACTTGAAATGTGATCATTTTTGGTTACCCTATGACTCCTTACATTATACGGCCCTCAATCTTGTAACATAAGATGCAATGAAAAATATTATGTTAATGCTTTCACTTCACTGCATCCAAATGAATATATATGTACATACATGCCTTAAATATGCAAAGAAAACTTCTTTTGGACAAAACTGTAAAGAATACAGGGATCATGGTAGTTATGCCAGATTGTTGGGGAAAATACGGAAAAGATGGAGCGGGCCGGGAATAATAAATCGGCCTTAGGACCCTCGTATAGTGATACTGAAAAAAAACTGCTTAATATGTTTCTTCTTCTTCTTATTTTCGAATGAAACCTTTTCTTATTTACGTCTACAATAAAATTAATAATATTTTTTACTTTACATACCTACCTTACCAACTTCACTTTCAACAAGTTGAATACAAAAAGGAATAGCAAATACGGCTTCTTTTTAGCCGATGGCAACTTTTTCCAAGTTTCATTGAATCAGAATGTGGTACGGGGATCATGTAGAGTGTGGATAAAAGAAAGTAAGAAAGGCAGTTGGTTCTTATAATGGTTGTGAAATACTTGGAAAAGCATATCTGTATGAGTAGGACATTAATAGTTCTACTTTTCTATAGTTTACCTTTGAACATGTTATATAATAAAACCACATTCAAAGGGTAAGAAAAGTGACTTTTTAGACAGTTTTCATAAGACAGGCCATGCATGATAGAAATCGATATTTTTATCGTGAACGCCAACAAAGCATATGAATTTATAGACGGCCTTAACATTTTATACAAGTGCAAAGATACAGATGTTGTGATTATTACAGAATGCTATCCTTTTTCATCCTCTGGCGCTTCTGAGGCATCTCAGTCTGGAAATTATTAATAATCAAGAAATGACATCATAATGACAAAACAAAAGTATCACGTATCTTTTTACTATCATCATATCCCAGGTGCCAGGTGTGGCATTATGTGGATACATGTACAGATCTCAAAATCAATATTAGTCACACTTCCATTGCGTTATTGTATTCGGTGTTTATTCAGCTTAGAGTTATCAGATTATAAGCCAAGTGAATTACGTTTCAATCATTTCACGAAGTAGTATGTATCCATCATCAAGCTAGCAAGCGTCGGTTTTGGCAAACATGCTTATTATTGTAGCTTATGGTTAGCGTAAGGAAGAAATGAAGATGATAGAACTGTGGGTTCGTAGGAATCTACTAATGGATATATCTCAACTTTCTCATTACGTGATGATGCCAACGGTGTTACCGTTATGCTTCTTAGAAAGACAGCAGGTAACCACACAGAGAAAGTAAAGAACACAAATTAAGGGGACAAGAATATTGCAGAGTTCCATTGCGTACTTCCAAGAAAAGTTTCAGAAGATAAAATGAAAATGAAAACATAGTAGACTCGTCAGTTTTTCCAGGAGCGGCTATAGTGCAGCAACGAGAATGTCGGATTGGATAGGAGAAAAACCATTTCCTCCGTTTCATTCAGGTATATTATCATTATCTTATACAGTCGCATACAAGACTATAATAGCATATATATTTTGATATCCATATTGTTTTTCAGTGCGCTTCTGTGAAGTATTTATAAGACCATACGCGTGCAAATAAATAAAACTAAAGGGATATTTTTATCGTGATGTAAACAAATACCGACAAAGTATTATTGCCCATATTCCGCTCAAATATTATATGGTTTACCAATAGATCAGTGTAAACAAGGTAGATATGAGTGTCCTTGTTTGCGCCTTCAAATAAAATGGTTTGTAAGTATGTACATTTATTTCTTGGCCCATTTATCTCTTATTGCCCCATCCTACTGTGTCTGTCTAGGTATGTCCGACATGCGATCGAACAAAACACATGAGTGTAATATATTTTAGTTAACATTGCTGCGGATATCAAATATATATAGATATTCACCCACTTCTCATGAGTCAGAGAAACGTGTGTATCTGTTTGCATTGTCATGTCCTTGAAGATGAGTGGAAGCAATACAATGAAAGCTGTTGCCAATATATTCATTTACCTATGGTGAAGTAAGAAAAACTGAATTAGTCAGAAGAGATTAGTCTATATTAATAATATACATGAAAGTAATCTGCACAAAATTGATATTTGCTTCATTTTACTACTTGTTGGATATGCACGATTCTAGAGATAAGGTAGGGTTACAGAAAACATTCCGATCTATAGAGAAAGTAAGAAGGCGACATATGCAATGTGGATTCCAGTAGTTTATTCTGGTTCACCGAAATACCGGACAATTCAGAAAATGTCACGTATTTCTAGTTGAAGAGACAGTATCAAAGGGAAAAGTACTTTTATAATGATGTCGATTGAGAATGTAACAAGAATTCCTTGTTAATCACGTCAACTGTGGAGTGGCTATTACAACTTTGTATGAAACATTAAATAGCACATAGAATGAGCCAAATGGTGAGTTGAACCGCAAGTACATATATAAATCACAAAAGCTTTTGCACTGCAAGGGAAACTTTGCAGGAGAAATGCAGAGTTTTGAAGGCAACTTAGCTATTACAAATTGGCTTTCTATTATTCCAAATCTTCTGCCTGGAAAATTGAGGAAACAAATTGAGAAAAGTACAAGTCTCACCATTGTACACACTACTACTGACAGCAATATAGTGTCTAGTGTCTTGTAGCGGAAAATGAAGATAATCATTATTATCAGAGCAAAATGTTGGGCACGGATGGACTACTAAACGGCTTTAATAATAGAAATGGGATGGTGAGGTGGGATGGAATGACATGGTGTCATTATAGAGTGTTTCAAGCATGTTTCCAGAAGCTAGATTGGAGACCGAAAGATATTTGATTATATATATTACATCACATGACCCAGTTTCCATTTCCAAGTGATTTTTAAAAGGCTTCAGCTTTAACTGCTATTCGGTTACTTTCTTGTCCTTTATTAATGTAAGATTGATCATTCATCCTAGAGGCAGACAGACGTTTATGCCAAGAATATGAAATGTTTTGAATTTGTAAAATATTTTTGTATTTAATTCTCCTCCCTAAACATAAACATAAATGTAATCAACAAAATCAATGAATACCCAGTTACTTCGTTAATTTGCACGTAAAAATTTACTCCCCCGACCTAATTTATTTACATTTATCGAGGGGCAAAATTATAGTATGTATGTAATAATGTCCTTTAGGTTGTTGCCTTTTTAATAACTGACTGATCTTGACTCACACTGATCAGATTATAACTTTCATTAAATGGGTATTAAAAGCTGTGCTTTATAAGGTAGGCACGCTAAAAATTCGGCGAGGATAATAATAGCCTATATAGAATTGTATACCTATGAATAGGTACATTTAATATTCAATATGCATACTTTACGTGGATCTCTTGGTTATGGGATGGTAAGTAGGTATTTCATTCAATGAAAACTCTCTAGTTTTTCCATCCAGATATTGACCAGTCCTTTATCTGCAAAATGATATCTAGAGAACCAGGGAAAGTCACAAACATTTGTCATTTAGGAGCAAATCATCCTTCCTTCAACATGCTAGGATACGAATCCTATTGTGTTTGGCAGGCTATTAGTTTCTAATATGTACTTATTTTATGTTCTTCATGACATTTCCTAACAAAAAATATAATCTGCCTAGAATATTTCATCGAGCCAAATTATGATTGATCACAATGAATGGCTTCCATTGTGAAGGGTAAGCATTTTCTCAAACCCATCGTTAGACAGCCTATCATATTTTTAATTTTCTATTGGCTATTACACATTACATCATATAGGTAAGTATATTCTATGTACCCTGTGGACCAGATTCGCAAAGATAGGTGGACATTGTGTCTATCTGCTTCCGTTCCACTTTACGTTGTTGCTGTTCATGTTGGTCGTATTGTCGCACTTCTCGTCTCATTCTTAATTCTAAATGATGACTATCATTCACGGTTCAAGAGAACTGAGAGATTCCATCCAACCATTTCCTTGCAGTTTGTAGCATTATCTATTATTTATCATCAACAGTTTTCCTTTGTTCTCTTGCTTCATAAGCGTTTCATTAGTATTACGAGATATATATTTTTACCTCGGTCCAAGTTTCTCCCATTTCATTACTCCATCCATTTTCCGGAGAATGAAACCATATTGATAACAATAAACAATTGTCCGACATACAGAACAGATGGAAATTGATAGGAAAAGAAAAGGATCAAGAACCCATATATAGGTATATTAATCGAGTTCTACCAATGCTTCCCACAACGCCCATGGGTTTTTAATTTTGAAGTTTCTTATTTCCTTATCTGCTTCATCGTCGCATCGTCCATCCAGATTTGCATAACCTGTTCATTTGTGCACCTACGCTCATGTACCGTTTCCTTTGACGTCTGCATAATGTGTAGAAACGATAAAATAGGTATTAATTTCTCTTGAGAGAATTGTATTTCTATAAAGGATTCATTTTTTTCTAGCAGTTATAGATGACCTTGAGCATTTTCAACTTTTATTCAGCAGTCACAGCGGCCATCTACATTTACCTATTTATACCATATCTCAATTACATTCCAAATGTAAATAAGTCTCAAGAAAATCAAAATTAAAAAAACTAATATACATTTGTCAGCATATAAAAATAAAATACATAATTGAACAAAATGTCCTTTCCAACAGCATAAATCGTGGACTTCGATTCAATAAATATAACCTTCTCTTATCGACCACAGCCAAAATTATATAATACAGTGAAGATACTAAAAATTCTGTATCTACATACATAGGTACTATAATATTATCTGGAAATCATTCCTTTACTGTACACACATGAGTGCTGAACATGCAATGAGACTGTATTCTACTTCAAGTCTGTTCAAATGTTGAATGCTGTATGCACCACAGGGAAAATAAATAGCTTTTAGTGTAGGTAACTTTATTATTGGCTACCTGTTGACTAAAATGCTGCGGTGTGCAATGTGCCACAAAACATTCTTTCTCCAAACGAGAGAGGAGAGAGTACGACAGAGAATTTCTCTTTTTCCTTCTTTCACCGCCTCCCTTTCTAAATGCCAGCTCATGAACAAAGAAAATTGAGCAGTAAGCTCAGACGATAATATTTATGGATATCCAGCATTTGAGTGAGCATTTGTGCTGGATCAAGTTACACGCTGGCGGCGTTGGCTTGGCGTTTTAGTTGTGTATGTGGCGTTGTTGGTTAAATCATCAAGCCATGTCTTCCAAAATCCTCACAAAGTGATAAGTATATTGTGATTTGGGATATACAGTGGGTTTTAATACCTCTAAACGGTAGAATCATAGCGAACAATTTAGTAGAAACTTTTTAATAGATATATATCCTTTTACTTTCTTGTAACAGGTTTTTCCTGAAGTAAGAATAAGTGTGTTGCTTGAATCCAGAACATAAAAGAATTGGATCATGGATTCTTCCAGTAGACGACAAAGCAGTATCATTCGACATCCACTCAGGGATCTTACGGTAAGAAAATAAACATTGATGTATGTAGCTCTGTACTATATATTATAATGAAAAGGTACGAACTGCCTATCATTGTGCAAAACATGGAACTCCAATTTAATTCACCAATTCCTTATTTATTTTGCTGACGTGCATGTAGTTTGTTGTTCGTTTCGCTTGTTTTGTTATCACATTCTTCAGAGAATGAATTTTATTCAAGGAGAAGTGACAAGCCATTCTTTTTGAAGACGAGCGAGAGCTAACACCCACGACGACACTCACGACAGTGGAACAAGCGACACTTTTTCAGACATGATTCTGATGGAATTGTGAGTGTGTAGACGAAAAGGGAAAATTTAATTTCCTTTTTCATTTTTGGACCACAAAACTTTATTCTCTTTTTTTTCATTTTTTATCTTCTTAATCCTAAATTACATTGGCATTGACACACACTCACAAGACTGCATTGTTCTTTACGAAAGAATTGAACCCAACTACTAATGACATAAAGCATTGTGTATTGAATGTATTGTATGATTGATATGTGTACATATGTATATATATATTTTGCTGCAATTTTGTGGTTGGGTATTGGATATATTTTTGCAATTTGTCTTGTTGCAGATTCTGGAGCGTATATTTCATTATCTTCCTGTAGAAGATTTGAAGGCATGCCGAATGGCTTTGAAGTTGTGGCATGAGCCAGCTACCCGTATTCTTCAGAACAAAATAGAAGGGATTCTTCTGCATGAAAAAACAGAATGGAAGAAATTCCTTAAAATTTTCACAAAATCTTGTACATCCACACGCCTCTCAGGTTTGTCCCACATTCATCCTTTTCACTCGTTCATATTTTACGGGTGCTACCCAGAGGATCCCAGTTGGACGCCGTACAAGTCAGCGATTTTGGACTATATGCATGCCAAAGTGAAATTACCAAAAAAGACTGTATGGGAAGAGAAATTTTTCACAACGTTTGGTCTCCAAGTATTGGAGCTAAGATATTGCCAATTTAATTTTCTGAATACGGAGAGATCCCTCCGTGAGTTTCGAGAGATGCTTTCTACAAATTGTCCTAATTTGTCAGCACTCACGCTAGAATTTCAAAAAGAACAGTCAGTCGGATCCACGGCTAGAAATAATAGCACGGCTGGAACACCCACGGTCAGTCCTTCCCCTACTCCAAGTCCATCTCCTATAATTCCTGGTTCTGCCGGTGGAATGAGTAATAGCCCATCCGCTAATGTATTTTTTCCTCCAAATGAAGAGTCCCTCAAAAAATCAATGGACAATCTGAAAAGATTTGTTTTTTGTACGGATAACAAATGCTGGGTTAATCCCAACGCATTGGAAGAGTTTATGAGTTTCATGCCCTCTCTAGAAGAGTTTACTTATCGCTATACCGGTGCAAAAAAGCAGTGGGCATTTGTTCGGCGGGTGGACGTAATTGATATCATTTGTAACTTGATACAATGCGGGAATTTGTCCAATCTGAAAGTACTAGACTTGGACTCCAAAGGAACGGTATTGTCAGGGGAAGACTTTCGTAAGCTCGCTACTGGATTGGTGGGGACAAAAGAAGTAGACGAGCCGTCATCAACATCATCATTGTCCTCACCTTATATAACAAATCCACAACCACACTCATTATCGACCTCAGGCAGTTCCACAATCCAATTAACCCGATTCGCATCTCAAGTTTTTATCAAGTCAGAGCAGGACTGGGACTATTTTTGTAGCTGGCTGAGCAAATTTAATCTTTCCCTGAAAGAAATTGATATCCAAGTTCGAAGTCATTTTTCCCAGTTGCCTGCTGAAGAACAACTTCCCAGTGTTTTTCCAAAGGTAACAATTGCCACGCTCTTGTTGGATAACAACTTTCAAGTTTTTCTCCGTCGAATGCCAAACGTGCAGAAATTTTGTGGCGTTTATGACAATGAGCTATTACCCTTTTGCTCAGCCACGCAGAATATAAGCTTGGATGGGGGCATGATGACACAAGGAGCTAATAATAACGGATCGTCATCTCCGTCATCGTCAATTGATGGAAATAATGTCAACAGCAGCTACTACCAGAGTCGTCGAAGAAGTAGCAAACGAAGCGTTAGTGGGGTGGGTCGAACATGGTCTGTGCGATCAAGAAACAGTAGATCCAAGTCTTTTGAGGATGGTCCCAGTACTCCGGGTTCTGCTTCTGGTGCATCAGCACAGTTTATTCCTCCTCTTGAGACGTCATCTCCAGCCAAGAAACAGGAAGCTGTTACCCAAGCACACTATCTCAGAATTTTCAGCAATGAAGAGTCCATGTTGGACATTGAATGGAAAGCAGGTCTTTTCCAACACGTGACCTCGTTAGAAACGGATGTATACTTTGATCAAGATTTACGGTTAATTTGGACTCATTTGCATCACGTTCTTGATGAACTAATCCTGCATTTGAAGACGCTAATACCTGAACAGGCATTTACAGGCGCAGGAGTGCCAGCAATAACATTTCAAGAATTATGCAGAAACCAGTCTAAATCTGGGAAAGGGAACACTACATTAATTGGGGAAAAGGACTATCACGACGACGAGCATTTGGTAGCATTAGACGAGTATCCCAATTTGGGAATGATGAAAGGTAAGTGCACATGCATATAATATGCTACCGAGTTGGAGATTAACTAGAAAGCGAAAGAAAAAAACACAGTAAGAAGGAAAAGTGAGTGAGTGAAATGGAAATGTGAGTAATTGGAGCATGAAATCGTCACTCTTTTTCTGTTTTCTATACTCAGATCTCCGTAGGTTTGAAGTTCACACTGAGGGAAGACAGGATGCTTTTGGAACACAGTTTTCAGCTTCTATAATCATTTTTGGCGTATCGCTACTTGAAAACCTGGAGAAACTAGTTCTTCCTCCTGCGATTCCAGTAATAAACTTTAATAAAATATTATAGTATAATTAAATAAATGTGTGCAATTCAGCACTCTTTATGGAAAAATACACTCTCAAAGGAATTCCACTAATTATATTGTATACTCTATTAAACCTAAGTATACATACTTTTCTGCTTTATTAAGTTAAGTACATGCACCTGTTAATTTTATTGTATATTTTATTTGTAGCCGAAATGCTTGGAAAATTCTATTAGCTACCTGGGAAAACTTACTCAACTCCGCTACCTTGCCGTTTGTGATGATACATTCCAGAGCGTACTACCCTTTCACGTGCTCAAGTGCGGACTACCAGATTTAGAGATTGCTGTAAAGTATTATCAAAGCGACATTAAGAGAACGCTCTGCAATCCATGGAGAGCGGAGAGGTTGATCGTAAGTACTTAAATATACATATAAACGTCTACCTGCCATATATAAGCCATATTAACTACACGTCACATTCCCAGACTTTTTTTACCAGAACAAAACTTTTACTAATCATTCCCATCATTGCATTACCAGGAGAAAGAAAAAGAAGATAAAGAAGAGAACAGAATTGAAGTACGAAATAGAAAAGAGATTAACAGTGCTTGAAATGCGTATATACTCATGTTACTTTCACAATTCCTCCTTTTCATTTTCTGAAAAGACTCACAAGAAAACACCATTTTATCATATCAACAAGGCATTGCAGCACGTATATATAATTTTGAAATGGTATCTTGCGAAAGGGAATAACTTCACTCTTTTGTGAAGAAAAGCTAATATTTTATTTTATTTTACCACAGTTCTCTTACAAATAGTTGAATACTGACAACGAAAACTGGGTGATAGTAAGGGTTTTGGCTGGTGAACCAGAAAATGTTACATTATTTTTTTTGGATTTACTAGTTTCCAGACTTTCTACCTGAACATAGATCCAGTTCTCTGGGAGGAAATGCAGGAAATTCGATTCCAATGTCCGCCACGTCATCATCATCCGTTCGTTCCAGATTCCATTTGTCCAAGCAATGCTCTGCTCCATAGCTAATAATGAAACCATGAGGTTGACATTGAGAGATTGCTTATACACCGAAATGTACATTTATTAGTGCATGCTATAATGTACCTTCTATATTTGCAATACAATGCCATTAGTGAAAGTACCTTCAACGGAATACTTTCTCTTCACAATAATAAAATGTTGTGCTAGTCGCCACTTGAATCTTGAACAGCTTTTGAATTTTAGATGTGCGAATTTATCTCGCTTTCGTAATAAAAATAAAACGCAGATAGATGTAAGCTTTAAATAGATGAGTAAATATTCCTGTTTTCTTGCGCCTATATAATACAATGAATTTTCATGAGATTATTAACTTTTAAATGGAAGCAGAGAAATACTACGAAATCTGATTATATTGCTAGCATGAAAGGAATATACAAGAAATAGAAATACTTTGTCAGTATTGCATATTGATATTTTTTTCATTTGTATGTATGTAAGAGAGATATTTCACAGGAGGTAAGTAATACAAGAAATATTTATGCCATTTATGACGTAGTGTTAAATATAACAGATTTAATAAATGTTTTCATCGAGTACTGATATGACTAATTCCAAATTAGTCAAAGGGATTTGGATGGAAGAAAATGCGTTTACCATTAATTTGCAGTTTTAAAATATATATTACCACGTTTAGCCGACAATTAAATTGTAATAATCAGCTTTAAATTATTTATTGAATAACTATTGTTAAGTCGAATATTCACATCGAATTTTGATGCTACCATAAAATGTATTTGTCCATGAAACGCTGGTGTGGCATGAGCCGCCCTTCTTATATGTAATCCCCACCCCTACGATATTAAAGATGAAAGGCAAATGAAAATGTAAATACATAATGGGGATAATAAATTATTGCTTAATTAGCATTATAGATCAAATAAAATGTTTAGTGTGACCTTGTGAATGAACTATGAACAACATCGTTTACAAACTGTTCATTTACGGTTCCGGTTTATTTATAGCCATTACGTAACCCACAGACCGTTTGAAGGCAGGAGGCAGAAATGCATTTCCTTTAAAAATAGGTGTAGTCAAATAGATCGATATCCGTCAATGAAGAGCGAGATAAAAAGTTTCAACGCGTCCTATATAGGTACATCATTATTCATTCACCAATTAATTATGGAGTAGCAGCAGCAGCAAAGTGCCCTAGCATTAATTACTAACTTAAGGCACAACGTATTAACTGTAGATAACATATAAATGAAAAAAACAGGGTCTTTTTCGAAGAAATAAAACATCAGCATGACTCATGCCCCTTGCAAAAGTTCCATAATATCTAATATGAATCAATAACATAATACAACTGAAATGAAATAAAATACTTTGAAAAACGCATGCATCAACAAATCATGC
>JAHZMV010003843.1:0-13030 GCA_027743765.1 Coecobrya sp. COE2 | reverse complement strand
CCCCTTCCGATTTCCAAAAATGTTCTGCATGCATAAAATACAAGCTAAAGGAGCATCCTGTCATGAATGCGGTGTATATTGCACTCTTTACCCCAACAGCCAAAGAGGCAGGTTTGACATAAGTAACTTTTCAACAGAAATGTTAAGGACGTCAATTCATAACATCTCTACTAAACAATTAGTTTAATTTAAAATTGTGCAGTTACTTTAACTGTGTGTACTTAAATTTCTTGTTTTGTATACCATTTTAAAGTGTATTGACAAAATTGTTGACCGTGGTTTATAGAATAAATTAGTATTTTTTTTAAATTTGAAGACTGAAGTGTGCGGGTAAGTGGATTTTGTGTTTTAATTAAAGTACAAAATTAAACTGGTGGAAAGATGGGTTGTGATGGAGGAACTATTCCAAAGCGGGATGAACTCGTGAAAACTAAAAAGAAGCCGGAAAAGGTAATTTTTAATTGTATAATTTAAAATATTTAGAGGGAAAATGGGGTCGGTTATGATAAGTGCCAGAAAAAGACGCGAAGGATTTTTTGTTTTAATGTTGGTTGTTCTTTTAATTGTTAATTATTTACAGAAAGATAAAACATCCGAGCGAGCGTTTCGGTGGAAGCACTGCGCGATTACACAACAGCCATTGACGCCGCCAGTCGTATCGTGCGAATTGGGTCGTGTTTACAGCAAAGAGGCGGTTTTGGAAACTTTGTTGAACAAGGCTGAAGGAACTCCTGATGTTGCTGCTCATATCAGAACCCTCAAGGATGTTAAGGAACTGCAACTTACCCAAAACCCTTCATGGGATAAGGAAACGTCTACGAATGCGGAAGTTGGAGATGGTTACATTGATTCCCAAAAGTCACAATGGGTTTGCCCTATTTCTGGACAGGAAATGAATGGAACCTTCAAATTTTGCTTTATCTGGAGTTGTGGATGTGTTCTGAGCGACAAAGCTTTTAAAGAAATGAAAAAGGCTAATCCAGATGCGTCTGACTGCCTCAGGTATTGATCATTTAGTATTTTATTGTTTTTGGAACATTTTTATGCATGAATGAAAACTAATTTGAGTATTTCTTATGATTGAATTTGAGCAGATGTCAAAAGCCATTTAACTTTGATGATGTCATCATTTTAAATCCTACTGAAGACGAAGATCAGACCAGGCAAGCCGAAAAAATGACGACACGACGAGCACTTGCTAAGAAAAACAAGAAAGGTTCCAAGAAACGTGAAGCTGAAGTGACTTGCACTGCAGTTAAATCTGAGACAGTTGATGCTGATGAGAAAATCCAAGATTCATCAGCAAACAAGGCGCAAGTACCTTCAACTTCCAACGGACGAGTTTCTCCCCCTACTTCAAAACTTACAAATGGAGAATCAAGCGTTCCAGCCAAGAAAAGTAAACTAACTTCAGATCTGGGATCATCATCCAAAAGTGATAAGGATAGCATATTTCTTATGATTGAATTTGAGCAGATGTCAAAAGCCATTTAACTTTGATGATGTCATCATTTTAAATCCTACTGAAGACGAAGATCAGACCAGGCAAGCTGAAAAAATGACGACACGACGAGCCCTTGCTAAGAAAAACAAGAAAGGTTCCAAGAAACGTGAAGCTGAAGTGACTTGCACTGCAGTTAAATCTGAGACAGTTGATGCCGACGACAAAATCGAAGATTCATCAGCTAAGAAAGTTGTCCCTTCAACTTCCAACGGACGAGTTTCTCCCCCTTCAAAACTTACAAATGGAGAATCAAGCGTTCCAGCCAAGAAAAGTAAACTAACTTCAGATCTGGGATCATCATCCAAAAGTGATAAGGATAGCAAAATGGGATCGTCTTCTTCAAAAATTTCAAAGGTGTCTACTTGCGGACTAAACGTTTGTTAGGATGTATTTAATTTAGAAGCGTAATTAGTTAGAACATATAATATTTTTTGTCTATTTGTATTTACTTTTGAATATTTTATTGGCTTGATTCGCAATAAATCAAAATATCTATCATGTTTATATAATTAATTGTATGTATTTATGACACGTTGCATTTATTTTGAACTTACAAAATTAGTAAGCGTCGGGTTGTCCGATTTTTAACATCTTGATTAAGTCATGAGAAGAATCCGGTTTAAGCACTTATGACGTCTGCTGCTGGCATTATGTCCTTTGCTCCCGGATCTATGATTGATGACTTCCATTTTTACAAATTCTGAAAACTGGCTGAATTTTCATAATTCAAATATAATGCATGAGCACACAACTAATTAATCATCTTTCAATTTTGTCTATTCATTATTCACATTTCTCTGTTTTGTGACAAATTATGCATTTGCATTACACATCGCNACACAACTAATTAATCATCTTTCAATTTTGTCTATTCATTATTCACATTTCTCTGTTTTGTGACAAATTATGCATTTGCATTACACATCGCGTGTGATTTCATTGTCTCAACTTGAGACTAAAATCTGAAGAAGCAACATAGGCACTTTTGTTATTCGCAAGATTCACAAGGAAGTTTTTTTTGACTGGATGGAATGATCATGCGATATGCGAATGACTATATAAATGAATTTTTATTTTCATACTTTTTTGCAACTTTGCAAAAATTCATTAAAGATTTTTTGGTCTGTTTATTTATCCATCCTAACTTTATTAATTAAAAGTCTTACAATTCATTTCCCAAATGAATATATCATTAATGTTATTAAATAGGTGAAAGACGGATGGCAGCAGGTGCATATAGAAAATATTTTTGCTTGGTAGCATCAAGGCTAACTAGTTGCATGACATCACTCTCCACACAAAATGTAAAGTTTAAGGTCAAAGTCAATCGTTCATCATAAAACCTAACCTATACTAATTTTTTGCACACTCTACAATAACAATTTGAAGATATAATGATGAACCAATATTGCACTTACCTTTAGTAATAATGTATGTACATACAATCATAATATATAGTTCTGCAATCAATAATAGTTCAATAGTTACTAGGAACTATGTTGAGCACATGTTTTAGTCATATTAAAATCATAAAATCGTCATTTAATCAAATATCGCATGCTAAATTGTCTATCAGCCATGTAATACACTAAATTCTCAAGAATTTACAGTGTTGTCTGTGCTGCAATTGAACTTCAGAAGGCCATCAAGTTTTCTACATCCTGTTTACTTCCTCTTCACCGTTACACACCAAAAAATCGCATGCAAAACTTTGCCAATTGCCAAACCTAACTTTGCCACACAGTTCGCTACACAATTGATCGGACACGGAGAGCAGAAAATTGTTCCGTTGCGCAGCTTACATCTTTTTTTGCAATAATGGCTGACTATGAATGATCTTCTTCGTTTTTTCGCTAATTTTTTTTGCCCACATACCTGGAACTACCATTTTATGCACACTATTATCTTCATTGAAAATATAAACATGTATTTTGCATAATATACATACATACTCCATTAAAATGGGTTTTCCGTTCGTGTAGGTTTTTTTATAGTAGACAACTTGACTTGTTGAGCAATAGCTGCGAATTTGTCCAAAAAAGTTGGGAATGGGAACGTTTATTCAGACTATCACAAAAAGCTTTTTGAGACGCAAATGAAAATGCTGATATAATTAATGTACATCATGAGCACCTTCTTCTATTGTTATTAAAATCCAGATTTTTGCACCCAGACTGGTCCACTATTGAACATTGGATATTTTGTTGAATATGATGTGATATGATTGTTTCAATGTGCTTGATTCGCTGGAGTTGAGCTTCCTTTTTGGTTTTGATCTTGACCTTAAACTTGGCATCTTTTCGTTTGCGTCGTTTCATTAGAGAACTGCCCATCCAAGCCACAACTTGGTATCCTGCCAAAATATTAATGTGACAGTGACATCAACGACATGTGCCACACAATCACTGATTGTATCTTTTGTAGCTGAATAGAATAATTAAAATTAAAAATTGCAGTAGCTGCTGCTTACATAATTTGCGTAATTTTGTAGCTAAAATCCGCAGGAGAGAAAGTTTTTCGACCGGTTGCATGCCGGTGGCATTTGGGGTTTTATGAGACAAAGTTTAATTGGTGATATAAAAAAATTACCAAAATGTTGTTCACTTCAGTGTATTTGGCAAATTTATTGTGTTCATTTTACAATTGTCAGTATTTGCGACAAGCTCCAGTTTCTTCGGAAAATGACCTTGCGATTGACGAGCAACTTATGAAAAGAATTAGCAGAAGCCATGATGATTCCCCACCGGATCCTATAGTTAATACTACCCTTGGATTTGTAGAAGGGTACTTCATGAGTGTCTTCCACAGAAAAATTTACGCATTCGAGGGTATCGAAGTTGAAAATTTTGCCAAATTTCTGTTACTTACCGCAGTGGGGACAGTGGGTCGGTTTCAGTTACATGATTTCTCATTATTTTTTAGGAATTCCGTACGGAGAGGATCCAAGTGGAAATCTACGCTTTCGGGTATATTTAACTAGGAATTGTATATTAATTGATCATGTATTCGTGAATTGGTCACTTTTGATTTTATCAGTGCTAGCTAATACACAACATGATATTACAGCAACATGCTATGCATGATATACATTGCATGAAAGATCATTAGTCGAAAGAATTGTTATCCTGATAAGAGAGCCTAAAGATTTAAAAATTAAACTTCCAGGATCCTGTGCCTAGAAAACCTTGGGATGGCATACGAAGTGCAAAAAAGACGAGTGCTGAGTGCTTGCAGTTTAATTTGGCCCGTTATCTGCGTGTTGTTGGTGTGGAAGGCTGCCTTCAGGTGTGATTTCAGTTAATCCTAGTGTAATTTTAATCATGAGGATTCTGTAACCCTAATAGACTGTTGTGGTTTTTTCTTACAGTTAAATGTGTATTCACCTATGGTATGACATTGGACGAGGATAAGTAAATTTAAATGTATAATCCAATAGTTCCAAGTGAGCAGAATGCATATGAAAATTGTTTTTTGAACTAAATAGATTGCGACCGCTGACAGTAATCCTAAACTTCCAGTTCTGATATACATTCACGGAGGTAAAATATGTAAAACCAAACTTTCTTGAACAAAGTAACTTTCAAAGGTTCTCATATACGAAACGTTCAAATTCCTTATTAATAGGAAGCTTCATTTTTGGACGGGCAAGTGATCATGGGCCATCATATCTGTTAAAGAAGGACGTTATTTTAGTAACCGTAAATTATCGGTTGGGCGTTCTGGGTTTCTTAAGTACTGGAGATGAAGAAGCTTCAGGTATATATGAATATCGAAAAGATTTCACTGACCATTCCAGTTTCCGCCTCTGTTGCATGCATAACTTTCTCCATGCATATTTTTGGTTTTTAATAGGAAATTTTGGCTTAAAAGACCAAGCATTGGCAATTAAGTGGGTTTACGATAACATTGCCAACTTTGGAGGAGATAATACCAGGATCACAATATCAGGCATAATATAAGACAATGATTCTTAATGACATACTAATATTTAAAAAAAGGTTTTGATTTGACTAATGATTTTGTAATGGTCGTTTTCTATCCTTTTAGGGCAGTCGGCAGGTAGGTTCAGAGAGAAATAACTTACTTTATGTCGGAATAATTATTTCAAAGTCTCGTTAAACACAGAGTGTCCTTTTTTCATAGGGGGAGCCTGCGTTCATTTGCAAATGATGTCAAGACACGAAGCAAAAGGATTAATTAAAAGCGCAATATCTTTCAGTGGCAGCGCCGTACATCACTGGGTTCTTAAAACCCCACAAGAGGCAAGGCAGTTAACGCATGACTTTGCCAAACGCCTGCGCTGTCCAACATCTCAAGGCAGCAAGGTTCTGGTTGATTGTCTCCGCAGAATAGAACCTAACTTTCTAGCAGCTGCTCAAAACAATTTAATTGTAATTAGTTTAATTTATTGAAAAACTTGTTTTGTTGAAAAAAATAATTTTATTTACTACCGTCATATATAAAATTACATTAGGAGTTTCTCGGATTCCCCGCAATTCTATTTTCTCCGGTTATTGAACCAAATATAACCGGAGCGTTCATCACAGAATCTGCAGAAAGTGCATACAAAAACGGAAATGTTGCCAAAATTCCTTACATGTGCACTAATACCGCAGAAGAAGCAGAATACATTTTGATGGTAATGAAGAACGTGTTGGCTCTGGGACACGTCATTAGAAATTGGGCTTCCCGTGGACCATTAATCCTTGACATAAAAAACACGACAGCTAGCAGTCCAGCAGAAGCTATAATGGAAATCCGGGATGTGTATTTACGAGATGTTCCCCCAAAATGGAGAACTGCCGTAATAGATAGTAATGTTAAAAAATATGCTCAGGTATTTACGTGTCACCATACAGTAATAATAAGTACTGATATTATCAGTAGTTTCAACTTTTGCAATTTGCTACTAGCTCCGCATAATATATTTTTCAATCAATATTTTTAGATGGGCACGGATCGCTACTTTAAAATTGGCAATAGACGTGCATTAAAGTTTCATTTCGATGTTGCACCCACCTACTCGTACATACTCAAATACCAAAGTCGTATTGGCGTGGCCAGCTTTTTTGCTACGGACTATAAGGATTGGGGTGAGGATTTAATGAGGAAATGGTTCACTACTTCAAATAAGAATAGTTACACGGTTCAACATAAATTAAACTTTTATCTTTATTTGCAGGTGCTTCTCATGGGGTAAATGTTTTGATGCCGTAACATAACCTTTAAAGTTAATAAGCTATACATAATGAAAATACATGTTTAAAAATTGTTGTCATTTTAGGAGGATATTACCTTAATATTCAACAACACAGCCTTTTCCGATCCTTTAAAAAGAGAAGACAAAGCCTATGAAATTTCAGACATGCTAGTCTCGCTCATTGCAAATTTCGTCACGCACAGGTATATATGAACTGAATGTATTGTAAACGGTTACAAATCCAACATATCTATATTATCCAGCAAGAAAAGGTAAACCGAAATACTTGGCAATATTGAACTCAGCCTTTTATTTGTGTTTAGCGTTCCGTACTACACGACTTCCAATGGTTCTCTCGATGAGGTTTGGAAGACAGTTGGAAATCCAGACTATCCGAATTTCTTGGAAATTTCTGAACAAGGTATGGCAATGATTCCAGATCCATTACATGGAACAGAAGAATTCAATGTTTGGGCTAGATTGGGTATAAAATAGTAACAGTAAAATTGGATTGGACCTGCCTCATCTTGCCCCATGGTTCTGTGCCAATTCACCATATTGTGTGATAACTAAAATTCTCCGTGATTCCTGCTTGACTTGCAAATAGAAGACAATAGACTGATTAAACTAGCTTTAGAACTTTGCATTTTTTCCTAAATAGCTTTGCTATTCTTTGCAGTATCACATTCATAGCATTATATATTATACTAGTTTCACACGTTTAATTTTACTGTTCTCCCAGCAGGCATGTTGGTTAGCGGTACCACTATTGAATTTAAGTATTTATTAAAAAACTTTTTTTTCCAGACAGGTTTGAATGTAAGATAAACATTGTATTAGAATTAGTAACGCTGTGTTCTAGATCATGATACAACTCTCAGTTTGTTTTTAAAATATATAAATAATAAAGTTAATTAAATGTTTTAACTTATAAGCTTCGAAGCATCAGGTTAGACCAGTCCAAAGAATGACTAAAATAAATAATTGAATAAAATCTAGCAATGATTCCACATATATTCTATTTATGTAAATACAGACAAATTTTAAGAAACTTTTTTCCGACTCTGCGAGGAATTTCATAAAAATGCAGATCGCATTTACCGTTATGCATTTCATATGGACAAAACATAAATACATACGACTATTGACGTAAGTTACTTGTGATCAAGAATAAAAATTATCATAAGCGGCAACCTGCATAAATATTGATTGGACACAAGCCACGAGACCAGATTATAAGTATTATTTAGCAGCTTTTTGTCCCGGAATCTTCAATATTCTGCGAAAGGAAAGCTTGATTTGTACGCAAGTAATTTGTATACAATTATTATATCTAATGTTACCACATACCATGCTAATTTTGTTCTTGTGAAGCTGAGTCGGTAATTGTTGCAATATTTCTGCATTGAAACTAGTCTATCATAAATAATTAAGCAGCATAATCATAAGGGTTTACACAAGGGTTTTTTGTACAATAAACATATATATTCTGGCTCAGAGGCTCCGACCGACTGGAAAAAAGTTCTCTTTATGTCTTTGTTAAAACGACCCCCATCCAATCAAGTCGTTGTATTTGACCACAATCACAAAGCGTATGTAAAACGCATGCGTATGTGTGCCGGACCGAACGTAAATGCTCGACAAGTTGACGACCTTGGCTCCTACCGCTATAAATACTTATAAAAAATAGCTAACCTAAGCTAACATAAACCTCAAAATAAATGTAGCAATTTAGACATTGAGGTTTGGAAAAATTTAAAAAAATTAAATGTGTAATAAAAATTCGCAAACTTGTATTGAACCTATTGTATAACAAATAGGCTAAAGAGGTTTTGTTTTTCACTTAAACTACGTACTGCGTAAACCTGCCGAAATAATCAGACTTGTTTGGTTCGCATTATTTGCCAAGTATGAATTCGGGAAATTCCCATAAAGTTGAAAGTGTATATGTCATTTAGGACTATAGCGTGTTAAATTTAGTTTAAAATAACTGATCAAACTATAAATGGTCTACTCAATATTTAACTATTCACACGCTGCTGAGTGTGGGAGTTCTTCTGATATCGCATGGAATGTTGCCAACCGCCAATATTAAATCATTCTAAACTGATTTGGTATATTATGTGTATGATAAAATGAATCCAATTCCAGTAAACGTTGCAGCTATCAATTTAAAAAATGAGGAAATGACAAATTTTACTGTAAGTTTACCTTGTATCACACAAGTTAAGTGTAATGTATATAGGTACATGCTTTAATTGAATTCACTAGCCATATATGAGGTTAGGTAACCATACTGCTCTCCTGCTGCGATAACGAAGCAAGAAAACGATATTTTCGCGCGCGGGTCAAATAATCAGTGTGTTGTATACGCATTTTTTAAAGATAAACTTCGCATTTCAGAACTTTAAATATTTTACTGCTTATTAGTCTTAATCTAACACGCACCATTTAAGCTCACGTAAGTGTCATGATGTGGTTATGAACTTTCCTGGTCGAAATTCCAATTTTAGAAACAAAGATTTTTTAAGTAGTAGTTATGCATTCATTTTCAATACTGTATATCCATATTGGGTCAAAGTAAAAATCAATCTAAGAATGCGATTTTTAACTTGCATCGTAACTGTAGAATACACAAAGTCGACGAAGTTTCATAATGTAAATGCCTAAGTAAGAGTATGGCATGCACCGAAACAACATAAGTAATCTGCAGTAATAAGTTATAAGAATAAGAATAGAGATTCTATTGTTGCTGACCGCATACTTGAATAAATTCCAGCTATAAAAACTTACTCTCCTGTGAGATGATGTAGGATTGTATATTTAATGTAACCAGCATGCCTATTATCTTTATAATTCTTGCTCGTGTTGATAAACTCGTACTGACTACCTGGTTGCTGGAGTATAATGTGAGTAGAGCGTTTGCTTGCAGGAAAAAAGTGATTCTCACTTCCAGTGATGTCAGTTTACCAAAGTTTGTGGATTGGAATGGATTGTGCTTGTTTAACTGCATGACCTGAACAGTAGTCAAATACCGACATGAACCTAGTTCCATCATCACCATCACTGGCGATAACAAACCTGTTAGCTATTCTTTGCCGGTTTATTCCTTGTGACAATGAGATCCAACACCCCAAAGAAAACGAGGGAGCTAGATCGTTACAATATGTAAGCGTTGATAATTATGGGTTTTCGAATAACATTGTTGACCCCATTGAAAACCTGGAAGTAGTTTCCAAGAGTGGCAAGGTTAGAGGATATTATATGAAAAATATTCGAGGGGACCAGGTAAGCGCTTTTGAGGGAATCCCATTTGCTGAGCCTCCCATCGGCGACCGACGGTTTAAGCCACCGGTACCTAAAAAACCTTGGAATGGAACTCTACTGGCAAACAATCCAGGCCCTCCATGCATTCAATTATACTATGGGCGCATTCGTGGTAATGAAGATTGCTTGTTCGCGAACATGTAATAAAGCATTGCATAAAAGTAGTTGATATTTTCTTATTTTTTATATTTTCATGTCAAAAGTCATTAATTTTTTAAATCTTTTATTTGTTCATAGATACTCGCCAATGGTAAAAATGATTTCATTTTAAAATTACAAGTTCTTCCATATGTGCAGTATCTTATAATTTCATTATAAGTACTCTATATAAAAATCCCCCGTTATATAGTTTACATGTCTCTACATTCACGTAATTCCAGGTGAAACCACCAAAACCATATCCAGTAATCTTATTCCTTCATGGGGGATTTTGGTTAAATGGAGGTGGCCAGTACTTTGGCCCAGCCTACTTAATATCAAATGATGTCATATTGGTAACTATCAATTACCGCTTAGGGACATTAGGATATTTTACAACTGGTGATGCGGAAGCACCGGGTACTGTTGCACTTGTTGAAGCTGAGCAAACACTTGAACTTGACATTCACGCTGAAGCTTTTTATTGTACATATCAGGTAACATGGGACTAAGGGACCAAGCTGCCGCTATTGATTGGGTTCACAATAACATTGCCATGTTTGGTGGAGATCCTTCAAAAATCACTTTAGCTGTGCGTCAAATTTTACAAAAAAAGTGTGCATTCTTATCACGCGATGTCTTACAACGTTAAATATTTTGTTCATTTAGGGTACTTCGGCCGGTGCTGTTTCTGCGCACTTTCATATGATCTCGAATTCGTTAAGCAAGCACAAACTTAATAGTGTCATTTCTATGAGCGGAACTGCCTATAACATTTGGGGTCTCAATACTCTGCACACTGCAAAAATGGTGAGCATGCATTTAGCAAATGTATCAGGATGCCCCAGTGACATGCCCAGTCGTGAACAAGTGAATTGTCTGAGACGGTTGGATGCTGATCTCCTTGTTGCCAATCAATTGTTTACTTTCGTAAGTGCAAACAAATTTGCCTCGTGTCAAGTAGCCAAGCCCTATAACTTGACAACTGGCTTACTTCGTAAATTGTTTGCAGGGAACCGGTTTCTTCATACCGTCCATTGAACCAGAAATTCCAGGTGCTTTTTTGACTAAAACCGCGGACGAAGCTTATGCAACCGGTAACGTGGCAAAAGTTCCATGGATTACAACAATGACTTCGAAAGAGCTTGATGTGCCAATGTCACGTATGTAGTATTTATTCAAATGAATTAATTAGCATTTTTCATGGAACATTTGAAGATTAATATGGTTATTACAGCTTTTCAAGCAAGCTTGGCGGTACGTGTACTAAGAGCAGCCTTCAATGTGGACCTTGCCACTCTCTTAATCTTTCGACGGCACAAAGTCAATGAACAGATTATCCGACGAAAAATTTTGCAATTTTACACCGGTAGTGATTCCGTAAATACGCTTTCTCATAAAGCAATAAGTCAGGTGAATAGTTTATTACTATCAGTTTTGCAAGTCCGTATTATTTAATGTTTCTCTTGATCGACCTTTCTTTATGATTCATATCCACTGTAGGCTTAATTATATAATTATTTACTTCCGAGTAGATTGCAACAGACAGATATTTTACTGTTGCCATCCGAAAGGCAGTTCAAATGCATTCCCAGGTGGCGCCCACATATGCATCTATTTTTAATTATACAAGTCCTTTAGGTCGAGCCGGAAGGGCAGGATTAAAGCCAACGGATTTTGGTACAGCTATCAAATTACATACTATACAATTCTTATTTTCTGCTATATACGAGTTGATAAATGACTCCTAAACACGTGTGCTCATTTTTAATACCATTTTATAATGTACTTTTCCACAGGAGTTTTTCATAGCGATGATTTGGTAATCAATTACATTTTTTAATACGCAATTAACATACATTGGTTTTTATCAGCATTCTTAGTTAACCCCAATAATAATCTTTGTTGGTTATTGTTCTCTTACCCTACCAGGTATATTTTCTGAATAGTACAAAAAATCATCCACCAATAGAACGCTATGACTCTCATTTTGCCATCACTAAACTAATGGTCAATCTGTTTGGAAACTTTGCTAAATTCGGGTATCAAATCAATCTTAAACTTATCAAACAATTAGTAATATTCAAATGTTTCAATAATAATTACAATATGAGTACGATTATGACAAATGACAGAGAACCTGTGTATGAAACCGAATCCAAAGAGGTGTACAAAATTTGGGACAAAATTGATAGCCGAGATCGATTGAGATACCTCTTCATAGATGAGGAGGTTAAAATGATAGATGATCCGTTTAAGAAAGTGGCCAATTTTTGGGAAAGTCTGGGTATTCCTGATATGACGCCATCATTTAAGGTATAACCAGATGTCATTGTGAGACTGCATTTAATAAATGTGTTTATTTGTTTGCTGTACAATTTTCTTTAGTGATAATGTGCAGTTAAATAAAGCATTTAAGTTCATATTTTTGTTATAAATATTGTTGATAGTAGAGAAAATGTATTAATTGTAAGTGATATTAAATGTTGAATATATATTTAAGCATTTCAGAATACTTCATTGAATTATCATACTGACGATGATGCTTTGAAAATTTGAAAATATTTAGTGCTTCGATTAGAATACTATTTTTGTATGCTGTAATTAACATCATTTTGCAATAGTAGTTGCTCACAACCAGCCACAAGCTCATCACTTTTCTTATTGATTTGAGCTTTCAAAATACATGTAGTCCTGCAAAAGAAAGATACAAAATAGCTATTAGCATCCTTTTGAAAAATTGCATCTGTACTTTGTGCATTTACTCACAATGAGAAACGTGGCTCCAATGAGAAGTGCCTTCATTTGAGGATTGATACCAGGTGGAAATTTCACACCGAAAATATCAGCATCTGTAAATG
>JAHZMV010003842.1:0-14734 GCA_027743765.1 Coecobrya sp. COE2 | reverse complement strand
GGTCTACGGTGCGGATCTCGAAAAATATATCCCGAACGGAGAATAGGTCGATGTGGCGTAAGCCGAAATGCATAGACCGAAAAAAAGAGGAGAAATGACCGAATTTTTAAATTTTTAAATCTTTATTATACATATATAAAAGTCAATCTCTAGTTCATTATAAGGTTGAACAAGTCCACTTAAAATGAATTATTGTAAGTTATTATCCCAAATGATCGTACATACAAGTGGCAATGGCAGTTAAATATTCAATAGTACCCAATGTTGTATTATAATGAGCAACAATTTTTTCAAGCCGTGCATCTAGCAGTTTGAATTTTTTCTTTTGTCCTTCACCTAAGCCTGTCTTAATTCTACATATTTCCTCTTCCCAAAATATTTGCTCTTTCTGTAGCTTTTCTACGCAAGACCATATACTAGGATGCGTGCCATTTAAAGTATTGTTAATTTTAAAATGCCAGCCTTCTACGGCATTGTTTGTGCGGGGAACTTTATTTACAAACCTATCGTGACAATTCCAAAACTGTATTGGGAAGGTTGTAACTTCCCATGAGTCCCCTATATAGTTAGCGAAAAAATAGTCAATCACTTGACGTGAGTCTTTGCAGTGGCCGTAATGACTTTTAACTTCCATAAATCTCATAAACACATCTCCTGGTGGCACAAAAGCCAATGCACTCAACGACCTGACGGCAAATCGAAAATTTTTATTTTCTACATAAATGGTAGCTAGCCCTAATGATTGCACCTTTCTGTATATGCTCTGGCAAAGGTGAAAAAGACAGCCAGAAAGATTTGCATATGGAAAAAGTTCCCTACATGCTTTTATTATGCCTAATTCAAAGTCAGAAATGATGTAGTCCGGTTGGCATCCACCAGTAACTCCAGTAGTGGCAGCTTCAAGCACAGATTTGTAATCGGTGGCCTTCTTCCCAGCGAGGAGTGAATATATGAACGGAATGCAGACATCCATGTAAAGCCCGTGTATAGTGAAAACCTGGTTAAACCAGTCTGGTGCCAGTTTAAAAGTTCCGTCTAGAAACCATACACGGCAGTCCGAACTTAGAGTCTGAAAATGTCAAGGAAAAAGATATTATGCTAATGCCGCATCACCCATATGTATGCAAATATACGTGTATCAAATATGCTGATATAAACATAAATCGTATACCTGTAGCATTGGTTTAGTTCCAAAAATCAATGTCCTATTTTTTCCAGGTATGTCTTGTAGAAGAAATTGAGTTTCCTCACCACTTTGTCTCCCTTTTATCACTTTTAATTCATGGGGTAAAACAAAATCCTCACGTGAGGTGCCAAGTCGTCTCTCACCAGTGAATCTTCTCCTAGCTACTCTAATATGTCTTTTTAGCACTGACACTTTTCCAATTATTGGTGCTTCATCCGGTGTATTTATGAATTTTTGGGAAAGAACATCCACCACCTCTCCAGTACGCAAGTTCACATTTTCAGCTACTATACGTTTCGCTTCTGTGTTCACTTCATGTTTTTTCACTCCTTCAGGATTGGGTAAATGATTAAAATGAGATTTCTGGGATACGTGGAAATTTTTGTAGGTGGTTGTCTCACTGTTAAACTCGTACACAATAACTCCTGCCGGGCATCCCCTTTTCTTTTGACTACACTTAAAATAAGCCGTTTTATTTTGCGTTTTATTTAACTGATGTACGTAGCCGTCACAAATGAGTAACTGTTTGCCCCTGTTACTATCAATAAATCGTATGCTATGACTTTGAGACGGCCGTGTGGACTCCATTTTGAGCTGTGTACTGGTGGAAATCTGTTCAGCAAATGACAACCAATATTGAAAAAATGAATTTTCAGGCTGAGATATTCAGCCTGGACACAATTTATGCAAATTCGGTCATTATGCATTTCGGTCAAAATTCAGTTTCGGTATATTTGCATTCGAGATAAAAAATTCGAGATCCATGTCGTTCGGGATTCTCATTTTCGAGATCCGCACCGGACACGTTATAACGACAATATTAAAATCTAATTTTTGGCTAGTGTAATTTCCTGTGATTGATTTTTCCAGTTTGATTTTTAATTAAAGGTCATCCTATTTTTAGAGGATTTCCGGTAAAATCTAAAAAATTATCCAGTGGGGTTTCTAACTTTCTTCGTGAGAGGATAAGACACCTGATGAAAGTTTCATGTTCTTATTCTGTAGACATGGCAAACTACTTTTTAAGTATTCCATCTCATCAAAAAATTATTAAGGATTTCACCCAAATTTTTTAAAGAAATTTTGTTTACATTTTTCAGACAAATCGATATTTTTAACTTGACAATATTTCATATAATATTCATAAGGTATCTGATGTTTGATACGAACGCCGATCTATTTTTGTGCAAAATTTTGAATTATGGAACAGTAAAAACTTTTATTACGTATTTGCGGTAGGTTACATAAAAATAGGCAAACTTGACATTTGCAACTTCTTCCACAAAAAAATTATTCTGCTTTTTATCAATTTTTAAAACTCTTGTCCCAAATTGGAAACAAGGATGTTACGCAAGCAGAAAAACATAGTAATATTTTTTGCCAAAAATACCCATTTATTTTTCTATTAGAAAAGCCGTCATCAAAAGTATATTATTACACAACTTTGTTTGATTGTCATGGAGCCCGAAAAGAGAAAGCCGGGAATAATAAAATGTCGTCATTATGATAAAAACGGGAAAAGAAAAAACAACTCTATTTTCTCTCTCTCACACACACACAGACCGACACACCGGAACAACCAGGGTCAGATAAGTAGTAAAACAGAAAAACAGTATAGAAACAACAACGGCACCAAACTCAACCCAGCCAGGAAAGAAAAATATATATATAAAGTTATAAATGTAACAAGCACACCAACCAACCCACACCGACAAATTCATTCATAGGAATAATTTTATTGTTATACCTTTTTTATTAGCAGCGGAGCAATAAAAAATAGAAAAAAAGTTTCTTTACCGGAAAATACTTTGCAAGACCAGAACAACACATCTGTTTTATGTATCCGGCTTTTTTATTACCGGAGAAAGTGAGCTTTCACCATTACCGCCAAGGCCTACTAAACCAGGGACATACTTTTTTCCAGTAAAAATGCAAAGTTATATGCATAGTGCATATTACCGTAAATTTTCTAATAATAGTGGCATCCTTATATCCTATTTTATTTAGTCAATTCTATTTTGAGTGTTTTATTTCAATATTTAAACAAATACACAACTATTGTATATTTTTAGGTGAGAATTTATTTGTGATTTTACGGGATTCCGTATATTTTTTCATAAAGGTTTTCAATATGCAAAATGCACATTACCGTAAATTTTTATGTTTAGTAGCGTCCTTAAAAATTTTAATTTTTAGCATTTTATTTCAAATTTAAGCTCAAATAAAATTATTATATTGTTTTCAGATGGTGTTACTATTTGAGATTATACGGTATTCCATATCTTTTTCATATCTGCCTTGACAAATTTGCTCAAAAAATGTGTACCATATATTTTGGCTTTGACAAAATACTTGTGTGTGTCAAATTTGAAGACTTGCTTTGCGACACACACACAAGAAACGTCTCATTTTACTACCGTTCCCCTCTCGTATTTTGGAGCAACTGTTTTAATGACAAATGGAATACAAGACAAACAAGCTTTCTTACCTTTTTTTTCTCTGTTCGTCCTCGCCTTTCTCCTTGTGACTAGAGTAAAAGCGATATATGTGCGACGTGACCCAGAAACAATAGAGTAATCGATTACTCCTGTCACCACCATACCACTAGAACAAGCATCATCGTCGTCGTCGTGTTTTGCAGCACTAGTCAAACTCGTCGGCGTAGTGGAAAAAATAACTTGCTGGAGTTTCTTTACTTTTCTGCTCTCTAACATTAATATATTATGTGTAGCTTTTGGAGTGAAGTATGTAAGCTAGCACGTTACAACACTTGAAGATAAATTCTGCACGTTTCCAAGAGCGGAGAGTAAATTAATCCAGAGATATTTAATTTGTAATCTGTATTGTTTTAGTAATTAATCCAGTGATTGGAGTTGACAAGTCGTTCAATTAACGTTAATAACCAAAAAATTATAAATCACGGTATATTTACTAGCCAAGAGATATGCCGTGAGATATTCTTACTTAAAGCGCACCAGAAAAAAAGCTTAGCGATGTTTATAGTGAATTGTATAAGCATTCGAGGGAAAACATTACAGTTTATTTTATGTTTTCATGTGAACTCACACTTCACATGTTGATATGGTTAGGTCGGAGAGTAAATTAATCCAGAGATATTTAATTTGTAATCTGTATTGTTTTAGTAATTAATCCAGTGATTGGAGTTGACAAGTCGTTCAATTAACGTTAATAACCAAAAATTATAAATCACGGTGTATTTACTAGCCAAGAGATATGCCGTGAGATATTCTTACTACTTAAAGCGCACAAGAAAAAACGCTTAGCGATGTTTATAGTGAATTATATAAGCATTCGAGGGAAAACATTACAGTTTATTTTATGTTTTCATGTGAACTCACACTTCACATGTTGATATGGTTAGGCGCCGTTCTGTATTTTCGTTGGAATTCTTGATGAGTCAAATGGAATACAAGCACATTTTGTGGCTTGCTACAACAGTCATTCATGTAAAGTAGAGAAGAGTGACAGGAAACTATTACTTTTTGATTTAAAAATATTTTTAGCGCCAAGTTTTGGTGAAGTGCGTATAAAGCTGAAATTGTCTCAAAATGAAATTATATTTTTAGAGATGCACACACATTTGCACTTTTGCTTCTGACACGTCCCGTTGTTTGACATGAAAATCCTTCAAAAACAGATATTTGTCTGAAGATCCGTAAATCCAATCAAGACGCAGAAGCTTAAAATTTCTCTAGTCAGAAATGTGTCTCCCACGCTTGAAATTTATTTTGCCAAGTTTTAACATCAAAACACTTTTTGTTTCAATTAAACGCCAAATGGATTAATTGAGTTTATATGAGCACCTGTTTGAAAAAAAAGAGCGCCGTCAACTTATTTTTTTGAAAAATATTACAATGCGACAGTTTAACGTCGACAATAATATATTTTAAAGTTTTTTCCCCAAAAGCCGGTAAAAATCTGCTTGTTCTGCTGTTTTCAAATTTATCCGGTTGAAAAGCTAATATCTGATTTTTTTATTTTCCAGATTCTCCACAAAAATATTTTGCTGAGATATACGAGTATATAATATATTTTTGTGTGAGAAACGAGCCAAAAAACGGCTTTAACTCGCACAATAAATCCAATTCATAATTCACACTCAAACTCACTCTCTCCTTCTTTCCTTCTCTTCTCTTTCCACTTTTTATTCGACCAGGTCACTGACCAAAGTCACAAAAACTGTAGTAGTGTGTGTATAGCAACCAGAGAGAGAAAATGCCGTGGAACTAGAGAGTTTTGCTACTAGTGTGTGCCTGATACGAAGGGCAGAATGAAACTGACGGGGAAAGTCGAAAGAACAGTTAACATTGCAAGGTTTCATCATACCTAGAAGAAAAATGAGGAAAGCTCAAGCCTCATTCTCTTCTTTACAGGCAAACCATATATATTCAGCTTGGATATAAACTCTGCTCCTCTGAGAGAAAAAAATGTTGGGAAATATGTACGACGACGACGACGGCAGTGCTTTGGCTTTACACTGGCAATGTCAGTCAGCACACATACACACACACCAGAACAGAAGAGAAGGAGAAAATGTTCCCATTTATTCTTCAAAAATACCGTAAAATTTCAAATTATAGCATCGCCAGTTATTTTCTTAAAAATAGTTGATGTTGACATGTTATCTGAAATTAATGCAAAAGTTTTTGCGTTTTTGAAAATTTATTGGACGGCGTTAAAATTTGAAATTTTACGCTGTGTGCATGGGAAAATGGTACGATGACGGAACCAGTTTTGTGGCTCTAGCTGGCTGGTTTGCTGCTGCTGCTGTTGCCCTGCCTGCATTTGATGGTTGTGTCTTTTCTCTCCATTCTCTCTGCTGCTTCTGTGCTTGCTGGCACGTCTCTTCTTTTTCTGTTGCTAGCTACCAAAAGCTTTCCCCCCGTTTCCCTGTGTGTGTGTGTATACATTTTATTACATAACCATTGCATGAGTGTATATACACGTGAGGTATACATGTTTATAAGGACGTAACGGTGTTACGAAAAACAGCTAACCGTCTTCCTTTTCGTTCCTTCTTCACTCTCTCTGCTTTTTGTACGCCTTTTTCCTCCTCTGTTTTGAGACAAGCAGCACAGGAGAAACTGGGAGAAAAGCAGAGCTCTAGAGCCAAGAGCGATGAAAAGAGAGTTTCTCTGCCCCGTATACTACTTGTTCGCCGTGTGCATACATATTTCAGTGTGTGCCGCGTAGCAGGAGTAATGATGATATGTACGTTTTCCCAACTACGTATCAGTATACCGTAAAAAATGGAATTATAACCGGACACCGTAAAATTTATTTTTCAAAATAAATCTGATTTTAAATAAATTTCAAGATAACCTAGATTTGAATAAGTTTTATTGAAATATATTTTTGGATGTGGTTTAATTTTAAAGTTTTACGGTAAGCTAGTACATTAAACCGGCCATGCAGTAAGCAGCGAGGAAAGACAAGCCCAGTTACTCTTCTTTTTCTTCTTGCCCAGCTTTTGGCGGTGGTGGAGTGTGTGCTCAACGGTGCAGAAGGAGAAGCTCTAGTTGAGCTCGTCCGCTTATAAAAAAAGTGAAAGCAGGAGCAGCAGCAGTAGTTAGAGGAGAAAATAGAAAGAGAAAGTACAAGCAACAGACAAACAAGGATGAAGCCAACGAGCTAGGTTACAATGCACTTTCACTGAATGAATCCTTCCGCGGATAAATTTTTACCGTGACATTTTATAAAGACGCAAGAGTACTCCAAATTTAAAACCGGAAATGAGAGAAAGCAGAAGTGAAAGTTTTGTATTCAATTTTTAACTTGAAATTATAAAGCTAGTTAAAAAATTTAAAGATTCCATTTTAATATTTTAAGGCTTAATGGAATATTTTTTACTATAGCGCTACTTTAATAGTTAAGGTTTGAACTCCTATTTATTTATTTATTTTCGTAGGGACACCAACATATTGCCCGAGTGAAAATAGGGATGAGCTGCTGTGATGATGATAATAGCCTATTTTGTACTATAGTGGCCATTTACTCAAACTGGAGTGGACACAAGAGAAAGTGTAAAAGAAAGAAGAAGAGCTTTTCCCTTTTTTTCTTCTTTGGTGAAAGTGGTTTTTGGGAAAGCTGTTTGTGTAATCATGTCCCTGTTTTGTTGTTGCTGTTGCTGCCTCTCTCCTTTTTTCTAGTCCAGTGATCATAATCATAATTGATCTTATGTCTCTCTCTATGCCTCCGTGTGAAATTCTTCTTGAAAGATCCAGTCTAGAAACATATATCAATACAAACACAAAAAAGTGAAAGTAAGCTGATGGTAAGCAATTTTTATAGAGATTAAAAAACTTACAAAAGACTTTCACTTTTCCCTCATGTGCTACTTTTTTGTTATCGTGGCGTTGAATTATAACAAGGGAGATATTTTGTAATTTTGTAAATAAAGTAGCCAGACGGACAGACTAGCACGCCTAAAACGAATAAAAAAATTTTCTACACAAAATATTTTACATACCCGAGCTACTTAATTACATTGATAATGATTATGGTCACGCGGATTACACCAGAAAATTTCTACGAATATAACCACTACTTATATGAGAGTTCCAAAACTACCACTTATGTTACTGTTATGATAAGCTCTTCTTTTCTACCAGAACAACAATAACAACAGGAGCCAGTAGCATGATTTTATCCTTGGCTAAACAGGATTCATTCTACACGTGCTTTCACTTTCCTTTCACCCAAATAATAATCCAAGGCAAGGCAACGAGAAGGAATGTTAAAGAGCGACAAAGAGGACAACACTTGACACGAGGCGTTACTATCATCTTGTTTTTCCTTGTTTCATATCATTGCAAGCTTTCTCCATACAGCTTTCTCTGGCCGTCTACAATTTTGGGAGAAAGTAGAATACAGGATTCATTTATTTGAAGAGAGGAACATCAAAAGGTCGGAAAATGTGGGAAAATGAATCTGCACAAAGACGAGTGTCCTTGAAATTAGATAAGTACTTTCACTTTGCTTTCCCTAGAATTTCAAATTCGGAGAAAGTAAAAATGGATTCCAGTAATTAGTACTTGATTCCTGGATGAAGGAAACCTGAAAGCAAATTTTTTCCAAGAAATTATTTTTTTGGAATTTGCTCTCGTATAACGCCGTAACAAAATTCAATCCACTTGTTTCAAACAAAATACTAAAACACCAAAAATTTGGCAATAACTTGAGGAATTTTACTGTTGCTTCTTAAGCTCCCCATTATTTTTTATCGGAAAGTAACAAGCACTCTTTAACTTTCTTTATTGGAATGTTCGTAAAACCAACATATTGCAAATGTCTTTTTACTTCTTTTACGCCTGGTAATAATAAAATATTGATGAGTACCATCGCCAACATTGCTTCACTGCACCATTTTATTAGGTCTTAGGGAATTTTTGTGCATGACTTCTCCCATGTCAAAGCAATTTAGTGACCAAGAAAGATATTTTATTTTGGTTTTAATGCTTTTACCCTGCTGTGTACTTGGGTACTTTTTAGACTCCCGGGTTTCGGCACCATGAAAAATAATTCTGTAGTAATAAACGTAGAAAATACTGCTTATAAACAAAACACAGAAACAAGCCAGTAAGTGGAAAATAACAAGTGCTTCTCTAATAACTTTCACTGTTTAGTACTTTCACCATTAAAGATTTTACCATTTTCATCCTTGTTTACTTCATAACCATTATGGTGAAAATTATTATGAGAATGGGGCTTTGCAGTCGTTTCTGTCAATGATTATTTTTATGTTTGCACAATAAAAATTATTGACACCTTTGGAAACGATTATTATTGGCAGAAATGTAACCTTAAATGATAAAAAGAATTAAAGTGGATACTTGAAAAGAGACCATACAGTTCACTGAAAATACCAGTTACCAATTTTGGCGTCGGTTGTAATTTTTTGGGTACCTCAATATATAGAAACAGGAAGATTTAAGGTATGCCTTCAATATTAGAGGATTTACGGTATCTTTCCAAGACGTTAGGATTCTAAAAATATTTCCCAAGCCGCCAAATTCCTTCAATTTCCTTCGACGCACAATACTATCGATACGACAATAATTTTCATTTTATTTCCACCAATTCAAAAACTTTGGCAATATTTTGGTAAAATTTTAACAATAGAACTTTCCCGTTTATTTTTACTTTCTCTATGCTTTTGTCTGTTTCTGAAAGCCATACGGTTTTCTCCATGAAACCTATCCCGGATTCAACAAACTTTCTTTTTTCATTTTATTTTGTTTGCACCCGGCCATCGACCGAACCAGACCAGAGAGAGAGAGAGAGAGAGAGAGAGAGAGAGAGAGAGACCATAATTCAAGGTCTATTATTATTTTCATTCTGTAAGCACAGCATAGCCACCACCATGACAAACAATACTGCAGCACAATATAAAATTGTTTGAGTCAGCTGCAGACTCCAACAGTTTTCTAGTGAATGCACCGAAACGGATGAAAAAAGTGTGGACTCCGCAAACGGTTTGGTTTTCCCTTTTGGGAAACTTTCTCTTAGTGGAGCTTGAACCAAAAAACTTGGAACAAGAGAGAAAATGGAAATGGCGACGAACTACAACGATGCAACCCAAGCAATTCTTCTGCATCATAACAGCAGCAGCAAGAAAAGGATCAATGACTTTGGTCGAGGAAAACAAAGCCATAATAGAATCTTTTTTTTTGAGGATACGAAAAAAGAACGGTCGAATGGATCAAGTGAAGTGGCAGGAAATAGAAATTATTATCAGTGTCATCATCAGAAATACTGACGAGGATTTGAACAGGCTATTTTATTATCATGGTAATAATCGTCATGATCACTAGTCCATTATCAAAGTTGAACGCCAAACCGTGAAAAATCATTGTAGCGTGTAAAGGAAGCAAAACTTTTTTCTAAAAAAAATCGAGTCCCTCTGAGTAGAGGTTTTTTTTAAATAGGGGACAGTTGGGAAATGAAAAAAGGTGATTGTTGTAAGCCGTGCGTAGAAAAAAGATAATCTGGACATATCCATTTACATTTCAGTTGGGACATAAAATGCGTTGGATGGACAGAAGAGATCTCTTTAAAAGGCTTACAGAGAGGATGAGATGATGTGAGGATGTTTATCTCTGGTAAACTCGTGCTGTCTATCAAGTGGTATAAAACGAGACAAGAGGATTTTTTAAATGAGACAATAAGAGCTTTAATAAAAGAGAAGTGTGATAACGGGACCGAGGGAAATGACAGAGATAAAAGAGGAAGGAAAATAGGAAGTTGGATGATGGCAAAAAGTGTTGATTATTTTTGAAGCTTTTTATGCCTGGATTTAAAGTTGTGCGTGTTCATTTGACATGTTCAGGTTTTACGGGCAAGATACCGTATTTTTCTGCGTGTGAAATAAGTGAGATGGTATTAACTTTTTATTAGACGTAAATATTTTTGATTATGTTTTATTAGAACCAGGTTTGCTGAATTAACTAATTTGTGATTGCAAAAGTTGATAGAGATATTTTTCCATGGGCTATGATTTCAATGACAATGTTTAAATTTAATATGCTTTCTATTGTTTTATTTTACAAGGTGGAAATTCTGCGATTGACAATTGCAGGCTTTAATCGAATAGATTCTAGAATTTTTTTTTTGATAAATCACAAATTAGGTAATAAAAATGCAGTAGATTGGAACAGTTAAAATGCAGCGCTTTCGATTTGAATAATATAATATAAAAGTGTAGAAAGGAAACACTAATTAAATTTTATTTGCAAGAATTGATTTTATAAAACAAGCAAGCATACAATCAGTTCTCCTTACACAATATTTCCAAAATTTGCGTGGGATATTTCAAAAATAAATACCGAAAGTTGGTCACTAGTAATTTGTTGGGCATTAATATCACCTGCATAACTTTGACTCCATTCAAAGTTGATCAACTTTATTGGGGGTAAACGATATACAAGATTAAATATAATGCAATGCGGAATTAATCTCATGTCTGAATCATTCACGAAGTCTTGTTTACTAATGTTGCCATAGTTTTATAGATAAAAATATTTTACATTGGGAGCATGCATTAAATAAATGGCTTTATAAATTTATTTGAATAGGAATATTTTTAACTGCCTTAAAAATTAATAGGAAGTTAATAATTTTTAAGTCACTCTTAACATATAAATCTGTAATTTGGAATTTTATTCCACCAGCTTACATAATTTTACACATGATTTCCAATGACGTTATAAATGACAACCGCAAGAAAATACAACATTGTCGTCAAGACCATCATTTAGCTTTATTGGAGATGGCAGCGGAGCAGTTTATCTTCCCAAGAAAAAGGAGCCAAGAGTCGTCTGGTGAGTGAACAAGTATGTATGGAGTAAATAGGCTCGTTGATCTTTTTCCATTTTCCTTCCATTTATTATCATTACCAAAGTACTGGTTGTTTATCTTCCGCTTTTCCTTCAACTTTTCCTCCATTCCACCACACTTCACCGAGCAGCAGAGAAAGATGGAAAGAGAGAAAGTGTGAAGAAAAATCCTGTGGAGGTGTTGGGAGGCGGAAGTGGAAGAAAAATGCGTGTGCAAAATGCTATTATTAGACCCGAGATGCTATTACATTTATGTACTTGATATAAACCAGAAGAAAAACGAATGTTTCCCTCCTTCCCTCCAAAAAACTACTCCCTCCAAAGAAAAATGACTTTCCCAAAAAAAGAATTCCAATATCGATACTTGGTTTGGTGATCGCCTTAACGGCTACTTATGCAAAAAATATAGAGAGATCAACAACCGCGGTATATTTGGAAGTAGGAGGAGATCGCACACCATATTTTATTCTGAAAAGATGAAATTCCACCGTAAATCCACAAATAATAACCCCTCTTAAATATATTCTTATTAAGGCTTCAGTTCAATTTTTATTTAAAAGGCGTTCAGTTTATTCAAAAATTTTCCGGTTTTATTTATGACGTACTTGGTTACTTTGTATATTAAGTCCCTGTCATTATTTATCCTGCCAACAAGAATATCTATATTTTAAGCTCTTTACAGAAAAAGTCATGCTTTTTAATAATGGAACGTGTCGTTCTTACGATGACGTTCTAATGCATCTTTTACTCGGTGGACGACCACAACAAAAGTCATCTGATGAAAACCCACACCGAAGACCAAAACCACAAAATTTTGATATTAAGTAGGATTAAAAATATGTGAAAGAGCCTTTTATTTCTTGCTCGTTGCATGACAACATTTTGGACGTTGCAATTTTGAGATCGGTTTCGGATGTCATTGTTAAGCCAGCTTAAGAAATAAATCGGATGGCATGAAAACGAAACTGTGAAACTTTTAACGGTTTGTTTTGAGATATTTTTTAAGGGTTTTGTAAAAATATACTGGAGGAAACAAATTGCTAATCAAAATGTTTACTATTCAACAAAAATGATATTGAAAATGTAATTAGGTTAATATTTAATACTTATCATGACTAATAAGACTCATTTTGAAATATTGACGTTATCGTATAGTCGGTGTTTCCAAAAGAAGGTGATGCCAAAAGGCTGAAATAAAAAAACAGAAAATGCGAAAGCCGGAAAATAAAAAGCCGTAATTGTAAAAAGTCGAAATGCAAAAATTGGCATGTAATTTTTTAAAGAATTATACAAAATTAATAGGTTATAAATGTCAATTGGCTTACGCACAAAATTTTAAAAGCCATTCGATTTTTTAAAAAGTTTAAATAAGATAAGATAGATACGTGTTTCGATATGAGATTACGTAACACAACCATCCCTCGATGTTATGATCATATTTTGTTTTTGATTTTCTGATTTTTAGGTTTTTACCTGGCTGCTGCTGTATAAAATATGCTTAAAATCTCTCGCTACAACTTCAACTCATGCTATGTACATAGCAATATGGCTATGCAAATAACAGCAGAAATGTCCAACTTTGCTTTAAATAATAAAGATTTTAAAAATCTACAAAGTAATATCTAAAATCTGAAGTGCGACTTGTCAAATTATGTTAATGACCAGGACCGGCATGTCAAGTTGGACTGTGGACTTGTTTATGAAAAACAGTTTTGAAATTAACTTTCAAAATTTTCAAATGTACCCCCCACCACCAAACCACAAGTAAGTGGAATGGAGCTCTTTTTGGTACCATGGAAACTAAAATATTTCTAGGCGACATATTTCGCATACACCAACCCCAGTATTCATAAAACTGCCAAAAGCATAAAATAAATAAGCAAACTCATATTTGCGAAAATTTGCCAAATCCGGTGAATGACAAGATTAGACGTACATTCTCGCAAGTCGGATACCGAGGGGTCATAGAGTTGGAAAAATAATTATGTACATATATTTCCAGAGAAAAGTTTAAACTAGAGTTATTTCTATACAATCTCTTGGAATTCCCCAAAAAATATCATTGACTTATCTTATCCGACTCATTATGCATAATTTATTTAACTTAATGCTACAACCATGAAAGACCCCTTTTGTAATATAATGAATAATTTTTCTGCAGGAAAATGGAATGTTTTGGTGGATGAAAAGTTGACAAATATAATTTTATTAAAAATATTTCCCAAAAATTTATCCATTAAGAAATCATCATATCAGCCATGTATAAGCCAATCAGGCATGTATGACTTATAGCCATAATAATTTAATGTATCATATACAATGTTTTTTTTTGAAAAAATCTCGGTTCAAATTTTTCAGTTTGAATTTAGTATTAGATACATATTTCATTCAGCAAACGAAACCTTGCTGGTAAAATCACAAACGAAGGATAAATCATATTTTAACATTGCATTGACTCCTCAGCATACATGTAAACATTTTGAAGATCGTTCAATTGTTTTTAATGTAAACTACTAGCTTCATAAACTTGATGTAACTTATTTCAAGATCCTAACGTATCCAAGAAGAAAATCATTATGAAGCCAAAAAAAATTATTTAAAAACATATGCAATAAGCTTTTATTTTCTTCTCGTGCCGTGACCTATCAATGCCTTGGACGTTGTAATTTTTAAAAACCGATTCTAATGTATTTATATTGTCAGCTTAAGAACGAAATAAATGGAATGAAAACGAAACTGTGAATTAAAAAAAATTATTTAGAAATTTATTTAGATTTAAAAAAAATATACCTGAGCAAATAAAGTTTTGACCTGCTTTCCTTAAATTTTTACTGCTGACTGAAATGACATTAAAACCTAATTAAATATTAAAATGGTATTTCTAATTTGGGAAAATATTGAACATTGTGTAGCAGTCATATTGATAACACGAAACGGTGAAATCTAGAAATACATATATGACTTAGCATATATGCAACCTAGCCTCTAACATCAACCAGAACAATTTCCAATTAAGCATATCTCGAAAAAATGTGTTATCACTTTCGTAAGTAATTATATTATCGGCGTTGGGAATATGCATTTCTTGTTGCATTTGGTGCTGACGTCGGCTTATCAAATAACTCATTAGCCGACGTCAAACTTGAATATTTATTCATTAGCGTGTAATTAGTGTCATTATTAGGCGATATTC
>JAHZMV010003841.1:0-11398 GCA_027743765.1 Coecobrya sp. COE2 | reverse complement strand
AAAAGAATGTTCAAAACTACCACCTCATTTGAAGGAGGGATGTCAAGAGATCAAAACGGATTATGTGAACAGCACGGCCTGCTTCTGCACATATGATCTTTGTAATGAGGGAAGTGGAATTGTAATGAAATCATGGCAGATTTTTATGTCTGGAGTTACCAGCATATTTCTTGCTTCCTACAACTCTTAAATACTTTTAGCAATAAAAATAACTTTCCATTGAGTTATTCCACAATAATGCATATATCACAATGTAAACAACGCGCCACATTTAAATAAGTTATGCAATAATGTTTCATTGACAAAATAATAAAACCATCTTATTTATCGCGTGGCTATATACTTGTTGGAAAATACAGGATTGACAGGAATCCTGCTTACTTAGCAATCTTAAATTTGTTATGTGGGTGGGTCCTAAACCCCAACTTCAAAAGTTTTATTCAGTCAACTCTTATAATATCTCATTCTCAAAACCACACAGGTTATTAGATTGATATTTTGTAAACCATTTGTCAGCCCCCAGGAAATTTTGGCTTCATGAAAGATTTTTTACCATGATAATTGGCGCATATCAGGCATATTTTTTTGTTATGAAACAACCCATTAAATACGGCTGAAAATGGAAATCTGCTGCGAAGCCATTCTATCGACATAATGAACGCTTTAAGCATTTATCCTTAGCAGCTCCAGTCTGATACTTTGCTTAACCTCAATTGCGTTGTTTGTTGCCCTGGTTTGAAGTAGCGATAATGTCTTTAACGTTAGCTACGATAATCGCTTGCTCATTTCCTGCTGCATTTAACTTAAATGATCTGCCGTTGTGGTTCCAGTTCCATATTCACCGCATCCTATCATGATGTTTCACTAATAAAAAAAACTAATATCAAGGAAACCGTATTGACAATTTTAGGATATAAATTAATGTATAACAGCTGTCCGTTATATTCATTTTTCAGCAGTCCCTGACGGGAGCCTCGATTTGATAAATTAATTTGCTGGAGCTTGTTTATAATAAATTCTCGTGTAAAAATGGTATCACTTTATACCTGGTATGTGTTCGGTATAATTCTTTCGTTTGGCCTGATTGAAAGGTCAGAAGCTAGTAAGTTTACAGTAAATGCTATCATAATAGCTAACCTAAGGTTTTCATTTATTGGTTAGTTATCTATCCCTAATTAATTTTTTCTTGCATATTTCCAGTCTCATGCTATACCTGTACCTCAAGTGAGGAAAACTGCTATGGTAGAGAGTATAGGTGTCCTGTGTCAAAGCAATACTGTGTAACAGAAATTCAACGGATGGGAGTAGGCGGATCTGACTTTAGCAGAGGCACATTCGGAGCTGCATCGGACAAAGGAATATTTGGACCTGACCTAAAAGGAAGTTTTGGAGCTAACCATAACAAAGGAATTCTTGGTACCGATCAGAACAAAGGAATAGGCACGGCAAGGATTGGGAAAGGTTGTTCAAGTCTACCTAAGGAAGGTAGGATAGGATGTAATGATATCGATAAGAAGAATGGAATCCCAATGCGAACCGTCTGCTACTGCAACACCCATTTATGCAACGATGGTAATACACTCGCAAATAGAAGTAGTATCATGATTACTTTCTTTATTGTAATTATTCTTCATGCTTACAACATTTGTTAAATCATTTCATCAATAATTAGATCCATATTACTGGCACACATATTAACGTAACATATTATTCTTTAAACGTTTTTTTGCATCTGTAATGCATTGATTTTAATAAATAAAATAAAGATAATTCTCAGACCTGATATAAATTATCATAATGATGCATGCATTGAACTACGTAGAAATTGGTGTATTAAATTTTCGGCTTCTATAAGCAAATGTGTCCACCTTAATTTTTTCATCACTCTGACGTACGCTATAATACAATTAAAAAATAATTGGGTTATTATCCAGAATAGATGTGTGACACTATAACCAATTTCCGTTATTAATTTCAGGGAAATTTAATAACGTATCGACTTAATAATTAGCAATAATTATATTCCCTCCTTTCCTGCAGTATTTAATATGAAAGATCGGGCGTTGAGGTTTTGTTTCCATGTAGGTCACACCAAGCCATATTATTAAATTAATTAAACAAATCCAGCAATTAGGCTCATGAAATCGAGGTTTTAGATTTATGTATATACACAAGCTATTGTACGCATTTTTTGGCAGTCCGTGAAAAGTTTGACTTAAAAATTATTGTCCTTTAGCGTTCACAAATAAATTTGTGAAAAAATGGGATCGGTTTACAGATGGATTGTGATTGGAATAATTCTATCACTTGTACTGATTGATAGCTCAGAAGCTAGTAGGTTTAAAATGAATGCTTTTATAGTAACCAACCTAAATATTTCATTTCTTGTTCACTAATTTAAATAAATGTATTTTTTTCATCCTCCTAGTCACATGCTATAACTGTGAGTCAAGTGAAGAAAACTGCTTTGGTACGGAGTTTAGGTGTTCCTCGTCAGCCCAATACTGTGAAAAGGACATTCAGACTACCGGATCAGGCACTGGTAACCTTTACAAACGATGTTCAAATCTACCTCTGAATAGAACCGTAGGATGTAGCGATGTAGAAAAGACGCAAGGAGTTACAACAAGAACGGTCTGCTACTGCAACACCGATTTATGTAACGATGGAAACAAGCTTGCAAATGCAAGCCGGTTCATTATTGTTTTCTTTATTGCAAGCAGTTTATACGCCTACAGTCTATTTTAATTCCTACCATTTAAAAATATGTATATTATTTGTTCAAGTTTTAAAATTACTTATCATGTAAACAATTTGCATGTACCGTAAACCCATAAGTTTTACGAAATAAAATAAATGTCTTGTATTTGTAGCCATCTTTCCATTAACTGAATTTAATTAGAGATTGACACAAAATTGCAAGAAATTGCTGCAAAATTATTCCCTATCTTTTTTTCTGTAGAAGAATATTTCATTGTGGTTTCACGTTTATGGAGGAACCACACGGCATCCTGTTGCCGCTTTAATCAAACATTCGTTTTCTTACCAAGTAGCCGTGTATGTAACATTGGGGCTAAGAATGAATCATAGATGTTACGTATTGCATTCATTTTCCAGCAGTACGAACGATATAGTCTCATTGCCATTGCTAGTAACATTCTATGTGGTTCTAACAAAATTTGTAAATAAAAATGTGGTCGGCTTTCACATGGCTTGTGCTTGGAATAATATTTTCAATATGCTTAATTGAAAGTTCGGATGCAAGTAAGTTTTAAAAAACTCTGTTTAATTTTTACTAGTTGCTATTGATTTCACATTAATTTATTATTTCCTTATTTTTCAGTTTTTTGTTATTCCTGTGGGTCAACTGAGGAAAACTGCTGTGGGAGTAAGGATAAGTGTTCTGAGTCAACGCTATTCTGTGTTAAGGAAATTGTGAAGATTGAAAATGGCGGGGTTAGAATCGGAAAGGATGTTCAAAACTACCCAAAACATTAACGAATATTAAAAATGAAGGGTGTGAAGATCTGGGGAATATTGAACATAATCGAACGAGAACTGCTTGTTACTGCAACACTGATTTATGCAACGATAGTAATACACTTGCAAATAATAGCAAGTACATTTTCATATGTGCTATGGCAAATATTTTTCATGCTTACAACCAAACGTAATTTTTTTGCAAGTATATTTACTATATAAGCTGTAAAGTATTTTTATTTTAGTCCTGTATTTTTGCCATGTAGTTAATTTTACGAAATAAATTATTTTGATTGTTGTAACAATTGTACAATCTATCGCATCATTTCAGAATTAAATATTACTCCGTTCCTTGAATCCGCCACCAGCTTTTTTACAGATTGAACAATTGTATCCAAAACAGCCTGGTTTACAACCGTGGCCATGTCGGCGCTTTAAACCGCTAGTACCATAACTAGAAGGTGATGTGCAGTGCTGACAGTTATATCCAAAGCAACCCGTTTGACAATTTCCTTTAGAATTTACAGAAAGTGAACGTCCACTAGCCTTTCCCGGGTTAGTAGGTGTGGTGCAGTAATCGCATTCATATCCAAAACAACCAGGCTTGCAATGTTGACCGCCACTCCTGCCACTTAAAACGTTGCCGCTTTTTGCACCAGGCATTGTACAGTGCTGGCAATTAAAGCCAAAGCATCCAGGTTTGCAGGAGTGGCCACGTCCTCCAATTTTCAGTTTGTTTGATCGGCTACGTAAACGGCTGGTTCTTTCAGTTTTTCTTCCTGGAGAGGTGCAATGCTCGCAATTCATTCCATGGCAACCTGGTTGGCATCCATTCCGCTGCGACTTAAATGCATCTATTCCAATAATTATAGAAAATACTAATGACGAAATTTATTAGCGTCAACCTGTTGACATTGTTTAAAAGCAAAGTTACCAAAACAGTCGGCTGGGGCCAAAAGCTGACAGAGAATATACGAGATGAAGGCTACAGAGACAAGTTTTAGAATCATCCTGAATCAGTTTCTACTATTTGTGAAAAATCTATTCTATATAGGACGCAGAAAACCTTCTAAGCAATAAAATTAATGGTATCTAGCAATTACAGTTTTATAGCAACACGATTTACACTTTCCAATAAAAAATAATTGAGCGCATATTTGTGACGTCAGAATTATAACAAAGGCTACCTATCTGGTAGCATTTTGTGGCATGTATAATCTAATAGATATTGAAAAAAAATTGGCGTTTGTTGGTTCATTGCAACAACTGTGTGTTGCATTGCAATATGGTATGCATCTACCTTCCACCAGATCAGACAATAACGAAATAAGTGACAAATACAAAGCGTATTATGTCCGATCTGATCAAATCAAATCTATTCAGCTGTCAACACAAAGCGCAATGATATTGCATATTAAACCATTATTTTATTTTTATTACCTCCTTGTTCAATACTAAATAAAATGTAAAAATACATATGTTAAACAGAAAGATTTGTCTACGGTATAAATGATCACAATTTGGATTTACTAAAGAAATCTTGTTTTTACATCCTGAATTTACGCAATTATATATTTTTAAAGAAATATGAAATTACATTTTCAAAAATTCAATTTATATCGTTCAGTATATTGCTACTTATTTTCATTATCTTTTTCCAGATTTACGACTCTCGTGATATAATCTACTAATTTCCGGATGGCTGTAGCAAGTTTTGCAATCTAACAAACCATAGCAACATGATATACTCCGTCCCTCGAGTTTATCGCCGCTTTTATAACAGATTGAACAATTGTATCCAAAGCAACCTGGTTTACATTCCTGAGTGCTTCTGTCGTTTATGGCAGGATTGCCATAACCGGATTTCGTGGTGCAGTGTTTACAGTTAAATCCAAAGCAACCGGGCTTGCAATTTCCTTTAGATTTTGAAGACAATGAACGCCCTCTAGGATTTCCTGGGGATGTACAGTAATCGCATTCATATCCAAAACAACCCGGCTTACAATGTTGGCCACCGCTTTTTCCACTTAAGATTTTGCTATCACCATGTAAACCAGACAATTTGTGTACTGTTGTCCCTGGTGCCGGACAATACCGACATTTATCACCAGTACAGCCATTTTTACACGTGTGAATGAAACGTCGTCCACTTTTCAGTTTAGATGAATTTGTACTTTTACGACCGGTTCGTCCAATGGGTACTTTAGAAGGTCTGCAATACTCACAGTTTGGTCCATAGCATCCAGGTTTACATTTTTTCCGCAAAGAGCCAACTTCACCTACTCCAATAATGTAAACAGTATTTTGGAATGAATACTTTAGCTTAAAAATAAAGAAATTTTAAAAAGGAAACTTACCTAAACATTCCCCTGGGGATATTAGCTGACATAGGATATAGGATATCAGTGCTATGGCGACAATTCTTTGGATCATGTTGCTTCCGTTGCTGATCTAACAGACTAATATTATTACTGTTTTCTCAATAATAAAAGTAACAGCATCTATTAAAACCAAGAATATGTAACAAAAACAGTTGCATCGCATTATGTTAGCTTCCCAATGAAAATTATCCCAAATACTTCTTACGTCAGAAAAATACAAAAAAGCTGTAAAACTGATAACATTGTATGGAATTATTCATTCATTAATGAAAGGTTGTAAGACAATATGACAAGATGCGATTACTGTGGATTCCGAACTAAAAATTACATCCGCCTTTTATTTTACAATAAGACAATTTTATTCCATTTGAGTAAAAACAACTAACAAAAGATTCGAAGAGGTCATGATAAACTATTTATTTTTAAACATACATAGCATCAGCTTCTGCACACATCTCAATATTTTTATCATTCAAATTGTAAAAAATAAATTGGGCTATTGCCTTTTTTCCTTTGACTTCAGGGTTAGCTCCGCCGGTAGTTGTAAACGTGTATGTAATTCCTTTCTTTAGTAACTCTCCACCAACTATTTTTCCAAGGTCAATATTTGTTTCAACAGATCCATCGCTGGTTTTCAGTATTACGCGAAATCCTAAACTTTCAATGTTTCGCCCTGTTATAAAGTCAACCTGATTTGTTCTTGAGATTCCGTCCGTGGGAATGCTGCAAACAATATGCCCCTCCAGACATACTTCATATCGCCATTCCAATATTGTTCCTGGCCCACCTACAGTTCAGAAAGTTACGTTTGTTTAATGTATTAAGATTTGTTGACAATGCAATTTTATGGACCAAAACTTACCACAAGAACGGACACCGTTGACAACATCAAATTTGTTTTCGTTACTAATTCTGTACAGACTAATGCGAGCGCCGGGTGGCATTTTTATTTCATCACTACATTTTGAAGATATTATGAAACTGGCACTTAATAAAAATAATATCAGTAAAATTGCTTGAAATTTCATGATTTAAGGTGAAAATAAATTTTACTGAAACTTTTAATTCTCATGGACAAAATGTGCACTCGTACTTTGACAACTAGGTCGTGAATGTAAAATAAAATGTTTGGATAATGAAGTTATATGAATATATTCTCTCTGCGATAATGAAATATTGTAAAATGGAGAACCAATTCAGTTAGAAATCAGAAAAACGCATTAGTTTGTTTTGCAGGTATGCTCGCATGATAATGAGTATTTCAATTAGTAAACCATCCGCTTACTCTGCTGAGTATAATGAATTTCCAGAGACAAATGCTTTGGTGATCACAAATAGAGTCACGTTGACGATGACCATGATGGCCTTGTATATTCGGTTTGGGAAGGATGCGTGTACAAATACGTGTTACTAGGACAGCTTAAGGTATACAGCTATTTGCTATTAATAGAAAAGCAAAGAAGCATAATTCACAGCAATTACAACAAAGCCTAGGCCGGATAAAAATGTTTATTTCTGTACAGATGCGTATGGTAAGATTTAAGTAGCTTACTACGGGGAACATGCCTTGTGGAGAATTTTTAGATAAACATAGCAACAAAAATAAGTGAACACGAACTGCTTGATCTGACGAAATATTTTTGAACTCATTATGAAATACTTTAATTTTTGCTTAAACATATATGGCATCACCCTCTGCACACATCACAGTTTGGTTACCATTTATATCATATAAAATAAACTGGAAAACTGCTCTCTTTCCTTTTAGTTCATCATTTGCTCCACCATAAACTGTAAATGTGTAAATTGCTCCTTTCATTAGTGGCATGCTGGACAATACTAGGCCCAGGTCAACATTTTTATTCACTGATCCGTCATTACTCTTGAGACTGATACGAAATCCAACAGATTCATTATCTGTTCCAGACACAAAGTCAATTTCATTTTTTCTTGCAATTCCATCTGCAGGAACACGGCAAATTGTATCATGGTCTAGACAAGACTCATATCGCCATTCCAATATTCGCCCTGGTCCACCTGTTATGGAATTAAATATTATAATATTTTTTTAGAAAAATGAAATATGTCAATGGTAAGATAGTTTAGTTTGAGCTCATACCACATGAACGAACCCCATTGACCACACCAGTACTTTCCTCAGTATTGTTTCGATATGGTATGATTTGAGCACCGGGAGGAATATTTATTTCGTCGCATTTTGTAGATATCACTAAGCTGCCAAAGACTACAAGTGCTGCTAAAATTGAGTGGGCTTCCATAATCAAAATATACTTCAGTAGGAATGCTTGTGCCACTGTCATGAGAAAATTAGTGTTTGCACCCTGATAACTAGCTAGCAAATGAAGATTATTAAATACATTCTGAATATTTTCGCAGTTTATACAGTATTATAAGAATGAAATAATGAATTCAATATACATCTGGGTAGCAGGTGTGTCGGAATGATAATTTTAGTCGGTGACCCAAGCGTGTAATTTATTTGGTAGAACCCATTTTAGTAATTTATGCTTGACAGTTATGACAATGTTTTAATACTCAATAAATATGAATTTGAACTGGTTGTCAGATCGCATTTGTCGGGTTTGAGCAACATGAATAAAGTGATTAAAACATTCATTTACGATTTTTATTCGATTACATACTAAAATCAAACAAAATACACTAAACCATATTTATGAAACGATTTTCTGTAACACTCACAAAGCCAATCCGCCACAAGCCCTTTGTATCCCTACATATCGCAATAAACATGTATACCTTAGCGGTTTTACTCATTCCCCGAAATAATTTAACCACAATACATTTTCCAAAATTGTTGAAATGTAATGACTTAATGATCGCATATACTTGGTTCAATTACAAAATACCCCAGAAGGATTTCAGTTACAATTTTACGTCAACGCCGACCACTGGGAATCCTACTGCTGCATTAATGATTTAATTGGATTACTAAATGGTTTTTCCCAATTGCGGTTGTAAAATTAATATATAAAAGCAATCTATCATGCTCTTTTTCAAGTAAGTTGCGCCAAGAGTGAGTTTGCTTTACTGTTACACAATATATATCTGGTTTTTAAACAATTACTGTGCAAAAAATGGGATCTTATTTCATATGGTGTGTAATTGGACTTGCATTCTCACAAATTTCACTGTCAGTTGGCGAAATTGAAAGCTCGGAAATTGGTACATTTAAAACTAAAACTGTTGTACTTCCAAACTAAAAATTCAATGATTGTTTATTGATAGTGTACTAATTTATTTTTCATTGTTATCAGGAAAATGTGATTACTGTTACACAGACCGTGATTACAACTGCGTCGGTTTAGAGTATAAGTGTTCCCTGTCAAAAGAAAATTGTCAAAACGTAACTAAACTATCAAACCACATAGGAGTTGCAGAAACGCGTATTCAAAAAGGATGCCCAAAGCCGCCGGACAGTTATAAGCAGGAGGATTGCTTGCAATTTGAAAAGGAGATAAAGTAAGATGCCAGGCCTACAAAATATCAATTTCCGATCAGACTATTTAATTTTGGAATCTCTGAAACCATTTGCTTCGATTTTAGGAGAGTAACTGTAACTCTTACCGACAGAATCTTTCAGAGATGGAAATCTGAGATACCAAAAAATGGGGGAGCATGCTATTGCAAATCTAATTTTTGCAGTGATGGAAAATCGCTTGAAAATGAACACAAGTTCATTTTTATACTCGTTTTTGGAAGTATATTTCATGGCTATAACTAATTTTAAACTTTTCATTCCGTTTTTTTTATTTGTGATTCTGTAACGGTTAATTCGTTCCGGCCAAACAATAATTTTGCTGTACTAAATAAATAAAACGGTATTTACAGGGCTAATGTAAGACGCTTGTCGGTTGAGGTTGTAAGAATAAATTTCATAAACTCATTATATTATTCTGGAATGAATAGCTATTCAATTAAACATTATTCCTTATAGAGGAATCATTTAACAAAAAAATATTAAACTTCTCTGTTCATTGACACCAATCTCTTTAGCGAATTCCGTTTGACGGAAAACTGAATGTAACTCATTAGAAATTCATTGGAAACCACTGAGGGTCGGAATTATTAAAGAAAAATATTCTTTTTTCTTAAGTAGATATTTTGTCGTAATTTGATCAAGATTGATTATTTCATCGTCCATCCTTCTTATATGAAGCCACAGTCGCCAATTTACAAGTAACACAATTGCAAGACATGCAAAGCTACATTTTACGTAACAATTAAAACACAAGTCAATTTAATGAGCTTATTCATCTCATGGAAAATATTCATCAGCAATTTAATAAAAAATCGTATAACTGTAATGATTTCGCGGTGAAAATAATTGCTTGTCTCTTTCATTATAAACTAATTAATTACGTTACCAAATGGATTTATCAAATTCTGGTTTTATAATTGGCATACATATAGAATCAAACTCTGTTCCATTTTCAGTAATCATGCGCGACGAGACTGCCTATTTCATATTGGTACTTAATGTTTACATAATTTTAAAGGAACTAGAAAAAAATGGGATCGTATTTCACGTGGGTTATGATTGGAGTTATACTCTCAGTAGGCCTAATTGAAAGATTGGAAGCTAGTAAGTTTTATATTAACGCTGTAATAATTACATACCTGAATAATTAATTAGTTGTTAATGCGAAGACAATAAATTATTATTTTCCTTGTTGCCAGTATCATGCTACTTTTGTCACCCAATTCTTGATGGAAAGGAAAATTGCTTCGGCGCAGAGTGGAAGTGTTACGGGGCACAAACGTACTGTCTAAAGGAAATTAGGATGTCCCCAAAAACCGACAACGATGCCAAAGTTGAAATTCATAAAGGATGCTCCAAACCACCCAAAAATAAGAAGGAAGGATGTGGACCGACAGAAAGGAAAATAAGGTAAAACACTTGACTTAGAAAGATCTGGTCAGAAGTAAGCACATGAATATTTGCGTTTTTTTGTAAGATTTAAAATTTTCTCTAAAATTACTTTCTTCGGTTTTTAGCAAAATAACAGGTTACCATCCAAACCAAACGGCAATTATTTCTCGAGTACCTGCAAATGGGACAGCATGTTACTGCAATACCAATTTATGCAATGGTGGTACCTCAGTTGCGATTGGAAACAAGTATATTTATTTCTTCCTTATTGGAAGCATTTTTCATGAATATGTTCGAATTTAAATGTTTCACCGGTGAGTATTGTTTCCTGTTAGATTTTATTACGTGGTTTTACAATAATAAAGGTTATTTGGTAATGCAAAAATCAATTGCGTTGTCATTCAATCAATCAGAACAAAATTACTTCCCTTAATATAATTTAAATGCAAAACCTATTAGTGAGCTTATTCGTCTTATAGTAAATGATTCACCAGCAATTTAATAAAAAAATCGTTTAATTGTAATGACATCATGGTTATAATAATTGATTGCCTCTTTCATTACAAATTAATTGAGTCACCAAAGTGGTTTGACAAATTGTGGTTTTAAAATTGATGTATAAACG
>JAHZMV010003840.1:0-18184 GCA_027743765.1 Coecobrya sp. COE2 | reverse complement strand
CTTAGTTTCGCCGTGCAACATAATTCTGCCACAGTTGCGTGGTTTATTACATATAATATTATTACATAATATTAGTTAACTGAAAAAATGAAGCAATGAGTCTTCACTACGGGGAAATCGATGAATAAAATGAGTATCGATTAGTCTTTGACAAAATGAAAGGAACATATCTAGTGTATAATAAGAATATTTATTACTTTAGACAAATCTTGCAAAAAGTATGTTTTGTATTTATAACCACTATCATCTCGTTAATATCGCACGTGCAGATGAAGGTCGACAATTGTCATTTTCACTTTGTTAAAAACTATTGTTCCACAAACCAGGATCTTTTGTATCGTACTTTTTATCAGATCAGAAACCATTGTTTAAATAGTTAAATAATATATAAATCATAGTGCAGTTTGATATTGGAATATGTGGGCTTATCGGATCACATCGCTTAAGTGAATAAATACTATTATATAATCATAATCATGCCATGCACATATCACTGCACAGTTCCCCTTCCCTGCAATCCCACGACGCGTATTCACTTTTTTGAGCAAAGTTTTATAATGTAATCATGTCTTAAAATAAAAAGGGTTCACTACTCGACAGAAGGAGTTTAGCAGAGTTTCATCTGAGAAGCAACCTGCATAAAATACGAGAGTACCAATATAATATCCTGAGCTTCCATTAAACTCCACCGATTCAGCACAAGATTTCTCTAAAATTATCACAATGATGCACTTCTTCAATATTCATGCCACTAATGGAATGGATTTTTTGGTTAAAACGGAGAATCGAAACGTTTAACCGTCTCCTCGACCATGACCAAATCACAATGGGATGAGGCTATCGAGAATTTGTACTTTCGATCAAATTTTGTTTAAAAGTTAAACAGTAATAATCTGATGTATAAATAAGGCAAGTTTCAAAATCAATTCATTATTCTATAGATCGGTCTACCGTAATGCAGCATCCATTGTATGCTGGAGTGTTGAATTTTGCTCCTTACTTTTAGCTTCTTCGAATCTCATCAGAATCACTTATCTCTCAGTTTCAAGAGAGATTGACTTTTTTCTTTTATTTCCCCTTTCTCAAAGCCAACTTTTAATCTCACAACATGAAATAAGATGAAACGTGAAGTAATAATTGCAAGCCTACGACTACGACAGCCTTGGGAAGACGGCCTTTAGTCAAATCAAATGACTTTTTTACATGGAAAAACTTTCATCGTGGAGACGGTACGCGCCAATGTGTGCTTTCCTGGCAGAAAGACAAGTTATAATGAATGTTGTCATCTTATATTTTTACTGCCTTGATACCGCTGTTTCTTGTTGATGATGGGAACTTGCCATTTGATTCACATTCACCACTACACATCTCAACAACTAACTCATCGATCCATCATCATCATTATCAGTCTGTCTTCATTGTAGACGTTCTCGTTAAGAAAAAAATCCATACAAAAACTTTGTTTCTTAATCAAGAAAACTAACAAGCGACTTTTACACTGATACGCATCGTGCGACGCAGAAAAAATGAGTAAAAAATCATTATCATCATCCAACTTTTTGACACTTTTGCTGATCCATGGAGTAAGGCGTAAAACCACGTACAAGAAGGATTTTCATAATGAAAAATTATCACTTTGCTTGCCTGAAAACTGCATCCTTTCCCTATTCTTTTTTCTCCAGCATTGTGTGGATTTGTCTTGTGGATTTATTATTATATTTTATATGGAATCTGTACACACGTACTTTATCAAGCGACCTACTTTCTTTCTTTTTTTTTAGTTTTTTTGCAATGTGTCATGTGTTTTGCGCTGTTGAGCATGAGTATTTGTGTCGTGTTTGCTAATATTGATGACTTACTTGAATCATTTTTTCACTTACTTTCTCTTATCTGGGGAACTGTCACAAGGTTGTGGCTACGGTTTACACGACCGACGGTGGCTGCACAAACATGGTCACGCACAATACATATAAAGTAAGTATTCCACCTTACCCTCCAGCGAACAACACGAATCTAATAGACCTAGTTAACCGCGTATTGTTTATTCAAACTCGTAGCCAAATAATGGAGGAAGTAAAGCAAGTCGTTTATTGAGGAAATCAATCTATGTATGCCATCAAGTGAAAAGCGCATTGAATGCATATAAATGGGAAAACTTTTTGCTTGATGAGCATGAACAAACATAAATACCTATTCCAAATACGCGTGTGTACATCCGGTTCAGTTGTTCTTTAGATTATTATGTTGTTTTGAAGATTGCCGTTATTGTTTTTGTTGTGGCATTGTTTTGGGCTCGGCTTGTTTCCTCTACGGCTAATATCAACATGCCTATCAACAACACACAAGCCTGGAACCACAAATATTCAATTTATACATATCACCCATGCGTGTACAACAACTGTTTTATGCTTCCATTCTGCATATTATCAGCATTCCTTATACAGCATATTATTATCCTTATCATAATACAATCAGCTGAAGTCTTATAAAATGAAATGATCCTCCCTAAAATGAAACGAAACAACAAGAAAGGTTCAAAAGTAAAAGCGCTTTACATTTCTCTGTTATCCCTGGTTATTCAGTGGCAGACAGAAATAGAATTGCCTCATGGACGGAGCTAAATAAGGATATGACTGTACGTAACACTGCACCATTCAAATGGAGCATTATAGTAAAATGCTCTTATCTTTTTCCAATAAGCGCCTAAAACATATCATATTAATATATAATGCATTATATGTGGTAACGGTGTTTCATCTAGTGTTCACTTTTCCTAGTTTGCTCCTACTTCAGCTTTGTTGCCTTCTTCTCCGAAAGTTACACACGACCACACACATTTTTAGTACTGGTCTACTCTTGTCATTTGTGAATTATGAGATGCTTTAAATCATCCATATTTTCTATCCTTTCTTTCTCCTACACATTTTCTGAGTGTACGTACTCTCTCTTAGTACTTCTGTGTAGTTTGCATTGGTGCTTTGAAAGAAGCGACAATATGGAAAGGAACAAGAAAGTTTGTAAACTTTTTCGTTCCTTTTTCGTCTGTCCGCATCCGCATACCCCTCCAAGAAACAGGAAAGGACAAAAAAGCCTTAGAAACTTATGGCTTAATTCGAAACCATAAGAATAGAAAGTGTAAATCGGCAATGTGTGTATTATATTTTAATTCGTGCATGTAGAAAAGCATATTGAATACCAAGCGGAAACGCACGCTGTGACGAAGTCATTTGTACACGCAGCAGACAAACGGCCAGAGAGAAAAATCAAAACAAAACGGGGATTGCTTTTCTCGTCAGCTTTACTTGAAAACAAACTGACGTACAGGTTTAAAAGTAATTGCTTGTTTGCATCAATACGAATGCCAGATGAATACAAATTGGCACCCCCGTTAAATTATTACACGTCATGGTATTTGCTAGTGTTATTATTGTCCTTCCCAATCTGCCTCACATTCTAGTCAATGTCACCAAATACAAATGGCAAATACTCGCATGTAATCTTTTTGTTGATTGATATTACATCCTTGACGTTCCATACAACTTTTTCTTCTAGCAAAAAAGTTTGAGTCCTTTTATCATGGTCTTCATCATCATTATCATAAAAGAAAAAAAACTATGTAATTCACAATTCTTTCCTTTAAAAACTTCAAAGACACTTGCCTACTTTATCATAAAAATGCTTAAATGCAAAAACCAAGGCGAGAAAAGAAGTTTCGTTATGAACATACATGCTGATAAGAATTACATTTTAGTGGTAGTACTTGCCTTTCACTTCTAAAATGCTAAAGTGTAAAATGTTACTTTCATTTGGCGAGCTGATCTAAAGTTGCACAAGTTTTCTCCTAGTGAGAGTCTGCCTGTGTAAAGTTTTGGTAGCAATTCGTTCGACAGATTTTGATAATATATTTTCATTCATGTCACATCTCATAATAATGATATGTGATGTACCTTTACAAATATGCAACTTGGAATTTGTAGAATCAACTTAGAAATTGGAGTAGATACATATTTTATATCGTCCAGACAAGCACAGCACATGTACAAATGGTAGTACCATTGTGGCACTACGACGATACAAACACATCTACCTTGAAAAGTCTCCATAAATAAGAAGTTCCTAATAATTGGGAGCATTTTTAACTTTCAAAGCTGCTTGAAGAGAAACATTCGTTCTTAAGGGTTTTGACAACCTTTTTGGCTTTAGCTTTTAGTATGTATCGTTATTTTTTTTATCTTCATGCTTATAAATGAAAGTCTAGTTTTCATAATATGAAAACTAGAATTTTCTATAAGTTTTACAAATAAATGCATCCTTCAGAAGAAAATGTTAGTGGGACCCGTTAACTATCAGAATCAAAAGATCAGCATGAGGACTAACAATTCCGAGATGCCAGGGCAGGAAAAAAGTTTTAAAATTTATTTTTCAGGCCATTTTTACTTCTTCCGTTTGTGTATAAATGTGTGTGTACAAATAAGTTTGGTCTGGCGTTGGCACACAAATAAAAATGGAAGGGATTTTGTTCTTTCCCCTTTCCTTTCACGACGATGAAGCTGATAATAATATATAATTCATCTCTCTTTCTCTTATATTCTTTTTCCACCTTTGACTTTAGGCGAGACTCCCTCAAGCTTTCCCTAATTAGATGCGTCCTCTGACCCGACATTTGTCATTTTTTGTCAAGGAAAATGGGACATTGGAAGCCAGGAAAGCGGCATTTCTTCACTTCACGCTTTTTCCCCTGTCTGCTGCACAAGCAAACACAGCAGGAGATATTGTATTGAATCCCCTTAATATATGGCAGCAGAAAGGTAAGGCACAAAACGTTCTTCTTACTGTTCGGTCTCCCTCACACTTCGTGTTCGTTTCGATAAAAAAAGATATGAAAAGCGAACTAAAAGGGTATATGTATAACTCGCTAAAACATTTCGCTTTTAAAAAATCTTTCTTTTTCTTCTCTGTCTGCATTTTCTATTCTTTCTCTGTCTTTCGTTTTTATTCTTTATGGGAAAAGTTTACAGGTTTTGATCTTTTCTTCTAAGGAAGTTGCTGCATAGGTACTCTCCATGCATAGAAAAAGTAAAGAAAACCAGATGCTAAAAAGGAGTAATAGGTGTTGGGTGCTTCTCTTACTGTGCTGCTGGTAGATCAGCAGCAATGATCATGTTGATGATGACCATGATCGTATGTGAGTCTGCTCGAACACCAGCAGCACACACCAGGCACACTTACAGGAACCATGAAATATTTTTTAAGCTTTGATAACATAGTTTGTTCTATATGATTATTATAAGCCATGTATATTTTATCTTTTTCCCTTATCTTCTGTTAGTTCTCTATATCATTTCCCCTTTTTTCACTGTTCTTTCTCCTGAACCAACAAATCCGATTTCTTTTGATCGTCCAAGATTTATTGGATTTATTATTTTCCAACTGGTACGTAGGTACCTACAGTTTTCTTTTTTTTCCTTTCGTTCACGTTATGTCATGCCACCAGTTCCGCGTATAAAAAACTTTGTGAAAAAAGAAGAAAACTGATCTGTATTCTGGTAAGGAATGTCAATGACATTTTTTCCAGAGATTTTTTCCCTTCATTCTTTTTCCTTTACCGTGTACCCCTATTACTTTTGTTACGCATTTCGCTTCAACTCAACTTGGGGTTTGGGTGCACGGAAAACAAAAGTGGAACTGGGTGGTCTGGTCTGTAGAGAATGTCTTAAGTCTTAAGAGAACGGGAAATATTCAGATGAAAAAAATTAACGTAAGCTTCTTTCTTTTACTGGCTTATGGCTTGGCTTGATTCAATAATGCATGTTGTTGAATTGTACATGGTAAAAACCTTCTGGCAGGATAAGTGCCTACACACATAGTATTATTGCAAATTGTATATAAACGTTATTATTAAAATATTTGTGGATTTTATAAGTATAGTAATGTTTGCATATATTTATATAAAAAGCTTTTACTCCTTATTTATACTACAGAAGAAAACTTGACATGAAACATTCAGCTGGTATCTTCCTTTACTAGAACAAAAAGTCGTTAAGACAGACAATGAAAAGGGCCGACACGACAGCGAATGATAGCGACAAACGCATGCGGTGTGTTACGTTATATAATAATATATCTGCCAGATATCCATATAGTGGATGCTTTACCTAAGCTACGTAAACACATTAATTAAGGATATACGAACTCCTAAGGAGAGAATTGAATAAAAGACAAGAAATTGCCATTTAAAACTATTAGCTTTAATTCAGGTATAAGTGACCGTACACACTTTCTACTTTCTTCACACAATGAAAGCATATTCTGTGTTTTGTTATGTCGTTCTCACTCTTGTTTTTCTTATTATATCGGTGTAATATTGCATATACACGCATGATTTCGTAAACGGTCAAGAATAACAATAAAAAGTAGTGGCAGCTACACATTTGCATAACGTTAATTAATCTGATAAACGCCCATTAGAGCGTGAGACGATTATTGCGTGCGTGTTTTACAAAGCACGTGAGTGTTCCTCCCAACGGTACCAAACAGAAAGGAAATTTATTTTCTCTGGATTTTTTTGATGGTTTACACTTTTGGTTTGGTAAATACAGTTATAGGTTGACAGATTTTTTCTGGTACAACCTAGTGCAGCACGATCAGTGTGAGTCCTAACAGCGACGTGGAGGAATCTATACGAGAGTTATACAACACCTTGAACGTGCAATACACACACTACTACAAAATCACTCGATGAGGGAATTTTATGGTTCTATTCTGGTATATAATTAAACTTGATTATGATAATTTACAGCAATTTTATGACTGCACATTAAAATCTACCAGATTTTATTTTGAAAGGCAACTACTGCTGTGGGGATTGCTGTATGTATGCAATGAATTTATGTAACTAAGGGAGTACGGGCAGTATTATTATATAATAATACTGGTAATATATGGTGGTACGAGAATAGGAAAACTACCGTGATTTTTTTGAATATAGAACAAATAGAACAATGGAATGTAGATATAACTATTATTATTTTCACTCTAACTTACCGATTTGTTTCCAAGTTGTTTCACTTTACATGGAAGGAAGGCATGTGTGCCCAGCTGGGCTGTGATATTGTTTGGTGTGTTCGTGTCAAAATAAGGTCCCGTGTAGAGGCCGGTATATCCTTTGCCTTCCCATCCATTCACTGTAGGTCCCACTGTAATTCCAGAAAAAGAAAGAAAATATATAGAATTCATGTTTAGTTCTTAATAATTTGATAATCCCCTTCTTTATACTACACATTGGGATACACATTTTTTGCGAAAAACGAAAAATTTCGTTTCATTTTAGCAGGCAAAAAGCCAACCAAGAAACGACATTGAATTAATTAAATAGCATACGTTTACGTAGAAATACCCGGTCAGGTTTTCGTTCAGTGCAAATAGGTATTCTTACCCTGAAAATAAAATGTTTCATACATAATACTTTGACTTAACTTAAATGATAGTCGTGTCGTTGTCTTTCTGTCTACAGAATACAGAATGGGTTCAAATTGCATTACGATTTTCCACAAATTAACTGAACTATATATATACCGCTTGTATTCTTCAATCTCTAATTCTTCAAAAATGAATATTACGTAGCGCGGCTTTAAGTAAGCGAACAAATTCAAACGACCTTCTTTTATTTATGTTTTGATTGTAGTGCTAATGCTATTGAACCAAATTCATTCAATTGAAATATTTTTCATGTCCCACTTTTCATTTGTTTTCTTATATACTTTTACCTTTCGGAATCCAGAGGGAAGCAAGAAGCAATACGAAATGAAATACCTAGTTAGAAAATCCCTGCCAAGCCTTTTAATAGAATGCTGCACAATAAAGAACCACTTTTACTCGAGGCAATTTTATTACTTAAGTTTAACAGTCATGTTTATGCGTGCGCTTATTGTTAGCATAGTGTATATGTCATCAGGTCATTTCATTACCATCAGAAGATGAACAAATAGAAAGACCAACAAACGAACTGCGGAATTCGGTGTGGTAGTATGCATGTCGTGAGTGTTTTATTTTATTCGAGCTCTGAAGTGCCTGTCTTCAGCGAAAAGCAAAGGACTTGGAAGCTCATTATTGCAATTCCGCTTTCCACCGTGAATTCATATATATATATATTTCACTCGATAAGGGAGTTGCGAAGAGTCAGTTAACTCATGATGATCGCTGTCATCATTACAAAACAAGTCTTTAATTTAGCGAAAAGAGCATGGTAGAATCCTTACGACATTTTGTTGCTCGGTTTTTTTCGAAGTACAAAGGAACATACAACAATGGAGTACACAATACATTCCTTTTTGTTTTATTGTGAACCTGAAGAATGTGCCAATAAAATAAAGTCCATGTATTATGTATAGTAAGTGGAATGGTAAGAACACTGCCATGTTGTCGTAGAAAGGCAAGTGAACTTTAAGAGATACATATATACATATGCCTATATATGTGCTGAACTGTGAAAATGAAGTCGTACTGATGACAATGTTGATGACTAAGCATTTTTTCATCTTTTTTCCTGTTCCGTTTTATAGTACAATTCAATCCATGAACCGGAAAAATATCCGCGGAGAGAAGTGAATAAGTGAGATTTGCTCTCTGGCTTTGCCTTTATTTTGACATGCCTTCTATCAAAATGGTACAAAATACATGTCAGTATGGCAGAGTGATTCGCCATCATTTTCATCATCATCCTTTTTCGTTTTACCATCTTCTACTCTTCTTTTTCCACTGCTTACTTAAAGCTCGTCAGTATGCGTACCATGCACAGAGGACAAGGGAGGACATGATAATGATGAAACTATCGTGGAGAAGAAATGCCATGTATTTTGGAATGAGAGGTACGTAATGTATGTATAGGCCAAAGCAAGATGAAGACAGAAGAAATCAAGCGCAAAAATCTTTTCTTCGTCGATGTTCCGTTTTTTGCTTTTAAAATGCGAACTTGTCCCTGTAGTACGCGGTCGTTTTCCTTGTCATTCTCATCACCATCATCTTCTCTTTTCTTTCCCTTTCATTGAGTTCAGTCACGGAGTGGAAAATACTCATGTCAAAAATGTCAATAGTCGGATTCCTTTCCGTTAACCACTCCACTTGAGAGTTGATTTTGACTTGTATGCTGGTAGAAAAGTGGTCGTGGTCCTTATGTACATATACATGTAGTTTAGCAGTTGTACTTTTTACTTCTCTTTCACAGCACATAATAGAGTAGCAAGAAGAAAATAAAGTTGAACTTTTTGAGTTCAACTTCTCAAGTCAGTCAGTCATTCAGTCACGGAAAAATAAGGAGAAATCTAGACGTAACCACCACGTACATAGATCTGTCTGTATAGATGTTCATACTTTGAACATTTCTATTTCTATCACATTTCTTGTTTAAATTTTGCAGGGTTTACTTTCATTGTGATTTGTACGTAGTGTCTGCAGACTTTGTACTTCCATTTTGCTGGTGGCTTAGGTACCCGTGTCCTTTCTCTAGAGGAGTCAAAGGCAAATGAACTTACAAAATACTACAGGTTCGTATTTCTCTTTAACTCCTTGCTTTTGTTGAAAATGAAATTTTACACATTTTCTGCGAAATCTGTACTACTGCAAACGAACCCGCCAAAAAACTAACTTTTTAAAGTGTATGTAAGATTCAGTCACAGCCGGAGACTGTCAGAATCAAGAAGTGTCTGCGTGTTGTGTTTCCTTAAGCATGATTGCAATCCTTTGTTAAAGTCTGTCAAGTAGTTTTTACTCATTTTCAAATACTGTTTGCTCATATACGGTCATTTTGTCGCATTTGCAAATATTACATTTTCACCTATCTAAATAGATATTTCAATTGTGCGTATTATGTGAATGTACATACACGCTTTGTGCGTAAGATGAGAAGTGAAAGATAAGATGGATGGAAACTGTGAAGTGGCAAATTGTCGGATGCGCCTTCACCGCCACCGCAGCACCGCACCACTTTTCCTCCATGCGTTTGCCTTTTTCTGCCTTCCAGCATCAGCAGTCTCTTTTCCAGTTTCCGACATGTCTATCCGCTTACTTTACTGTTGGCTCAATCGAAAATACAAGACACAGGGGCAAAAATTTTCACAAAAGCCTTTTCCCTATACATTTGCCATAAAACTTTTTTCCGATTTTTCACATGCTTTGCTTTGTATCATGATTGTATACACCAATACTTTGGATATATTTTGAATACGGGTCTAAAGCGTATGTCCCGTTTCCTTCTAATAAGAACACATGCAAAACATACACATTTTGCATACACATTTTGTTTCTGAATCTACATGACTCACAACATACCAAACAACAAGCTTATTCTATTCCTTTTCCCAAAAAGCCTCTTCCTTCTTTCCCCATTTTCTCTGTGAATTTTAGTGTTTCTGTTGTCCCTTTCTTGCTTGTCTATCTTCGTATCTCTTTCTCCCTCTCTTTTTCAGACATTTTCTTACATTGTGTCATTCCTATTTCTGTGTTGTATACCTACATATCGTTTTCTCCTATTCTTTTTCTGTCCTCTACTAAGAATACATACAAGCATAACGCAAAACACTAGTAGTTCGACCTACTGTTAGCTGGTTACATTTTAGCAAAAAAAAAGCTTTTACGCAAATAAACCTTCAACGACAAACCAGTACTAGCTGTAGCAAAAAACCTTTATCGTTTTTTATTTCTTCTCTTTCTCACTGACATATTTTTTTCGTTTCTCCTCAAGTCAAAGAGCTTTTCTTCGCGTCCCTGCCACTCCACTATAATATCAAGCGGCAACAGAAAATGTGAGTTACTGCTAATCTAAACAACAACAAGGAAAAGCTAAGTAGTAGTAGTGGTGGAAGACTAAAAAGTAGTAGAAAGGGATCCGATTCGACCTTCTCGTCTTCCTTCCTCCTTTTTCTTTTCCTATTCTTCAAGGGCCTATAAATTTATGTTTGCTATTTCATCCTGATATTTTATACGTATAAGTTTTGTGTGCTGTTTTTATTTATCAATAAGACATGTACACTCTTTCGTATAAATTCTGAAAAAGGAAATTTAATGCATTTTCTACTTCCTTTCCTCCTTCAAGTTATGCGACTAAAACTCATCCATTTCACGGCATGCCACGAGGCAGTACGCATGAATTGGACGAATATAACAAACTGGAAGAAAGCATCAGCTTGTATTTTCAGTGGTAACAGCAATAGGAATAGCGTTTCCAGTGTATATTTATATTTTGGACAAAAATCTATTCAAGACGAAACATGCAAAAATACATAAGTTACATCACATTAGAAAATGTATAAGTAAAATGTGTATCTCTGGGTCTCAGCAAAATTTTTTGTAAGATCCCTAATGGATGATGTTGTTTCCTGGTACATAAACAAAAACACAGACAAGCACTAGCGAAATGTACATCCGTCCGCACATAGTCCATTCAATACCCAAATATATGAGAATATGCATGTATGTCTGTGTCTATAGTGGGTGTATACGATTTGCCAGTCTAGGGAAAATGGCAAAACCAATCCCAAATGAAAGTAAAAGGAAAACCACTTGAAAAAGTACTGTCTTACTTTTAGACTTCTACCATTCTGTATCGTTAGTTTACTACACACACTCTTTCACTCAGAGTTTCGTATTTTTCACGAGCACATCATGTTTTTACATTTGTCGTTATCATTCCCATCCTGCCATGATGACGATGATGCAATGTGTGTATGTGCGTAAGCTTAGTAATAGTTTCTTCATTTCCCTGAAGCAGCTTTGTTAACAGGCAGGAGCAGCAGCAGGCAATCCAGTAGTTGTATAACTTGAGATGAGAGAGAAAAAGGGAAACGGCTTCAATTGAAAGAAATGAAGAGAAAATGGTGAAAATACTTGAAGTGTGCAAAGAAAACGGCTGTAGTAGAAAGAAATGTCTTTTTCCTCAGAGAGAACAAAATATAGTTTTCCTCCTTTCTTTCTGGTGGATTGCTCTCTATGAGATATTGTTACGACAGTTTGGCACTGAGTCGGTAGGTCTGTGTGTCGAATACTGCTGGTCGGTCGGCCGGTTTGCTCTTTTTTCGCTTTCAAGCGATACACAAGAGAAACCATGACGTTGGCGATGATGATCACCATCAACATGGTCGACATTGGATGGTAATAAAGATACACAATACATATACATACACTTACGCTCATATAATATGTCTTACAGATAACAGTATAGATAGGTATGCATGTGTGTGTAATAGTAACGGTAATGGAAGCAATAATAATATGAACATACAACTTACTTTGATGATATCAAGTGAGATAGTTAACAAAGCTATTACAACAAACTTCTCACAAGTCTTCTCAAGTGAGCAAGCAAGAAAGCTCACTCTTTTCTTCTTTTTCAAATACACACACATGATATGCCATTTCCACTCACTCAAGAAGAGAAGAATGGTGGAGGGAAAGTGGAAAAACACTTTTGTAATTGTTGAGATACAAACATAAAAGCGACCATATTACATATAGGATAGGACAGAAACGTCTAAAAATAGCTCTGATAGATATTACAGGTTTCTTTCACTTTTTGTCGAGGAAAATCGTAATCGTAGTAAGTATGACTATAATTGTAACAATACACTCGGTTTAATGCAATGATGGAGAAAGAAATAATACTCTTCCTCTAAAATTGTAATAAAGGACGAATCCACATTTTATTCACGTTTAACCGAAATAACATTGTAAAGAAAAGAAATATCGACTTAACTACGCACTATATGATGTTTCTTATATAAATGATGTAATATATGTTGGAGCTGTATGATTTTTTGTGAGAGCAGAATGTTAACCCACTTGGAAATGGGTCGTTACAAAGTACTAAACATCAATAAAATATATTCGAAGAGAAAAGTAAGACAGATTAGCACCACTCTATTTCTCTTTCCATGGAATAAATATACTTCATCTACAGCAGACATACAAACTGGATACCACTACTAATATGAACTTGAATTTAATTTAAGTACATGTGTTTATTGTATTTTCGCAATATTATTTTATACCATTATTTTCGTCCTCCGAAGTTGGGAACAGAATGACTAAAAGTACCATAATGAATAAATGGATGGAGAGAATGACAACACCGTAAAGCGAGTACAAATTAGCTATTTATTTCCCTTTTTCCTTTGTAAACTCGGATACAGTACTGTAAAAAGTGCCCTTACAATTAGATTTTATGCTGGTCATAAGAAGAACAGAAATACATAGTTTGCGCTTTGTATGTGATGGTGGCAGTGCGTAATTTATTGTACATAACGCAACATGGAGTGAATTACAGTTCAATGAAGATGTTCTCATTGTTGTGTGTGCCCTGTCTTTATACTTATACGCACTGTAATGCAATATGTAAAAGTGTGAACATGTATATATGGTTCATGAATATAAAATTGGTATATTGTAATGTAGTTTGTTAGTAAACATTTTAATGATACCTTAAAGGAAAAGCTATGAAGCCATGAATTGCATGTATAGAAAGGAGTTAGATGGGGCAAGCAGGAATTTCGCGATAAATTATTTGCCAAATGGTTGTGCTCCATTCTGAGAATTGAGGATGGTAGTTGTAGTTTAAAGTGGGTGAACATGAGTAATAATAACAATGGTTGAAATAAATAGCGAAGTAAGAAGAAGAGCCGTAAAAAGTAAGAGTATTTCTTCATCAAGAATGAGAGAGAAAGTATAATAATAAGTAGGTACAAAGAGAATGTAATGAGCTATACTATTATGTTTAGTACGAGAAGAGACAACAATAATTGTAAGTACAGTAAAGGGAAATGGGAAAATCAGAGATAATGAGTTTAATATAAGTATACATGATAACATAATAAAATTTATATATATATATATATATATGATTCCATAGACCTAAAATAGCAGAGACGAGAGACGCAGAATATTTGTGCGTACGATAGCGCGGAAGCTAGACTGGAAAAAGATGTTTGTGGAGATTTGGTTTAGACAAAATTTGTGGTTTTATCCTGATGTTGGCAGCCCAATTACATTAAATAAAATTATTTAGTACGTTAGCGCACATCTACTTACATAGTGTTGCGGTGAATGCTTTCAACAGATTGAACCCACGAAGAAATGGCAGTGTCACAATTAATAATATGGGTTTTTACTGAAATTTTGTTAGAATACATGAAAATGCATGGAATTCAGATGATTTCCTGCTTCGACTTATGCAATATTGCTTTATGATGGAAATATTTCATATATATCCATATTGGTGGTGTATTCAGACATTTTAATTCCAATCCAAAATATATATTATATAAAATATGCTCTAATCAAATGCGTGTTAATTACGTACAATAAATGCTTTGAAAGTTGGACTTTCAATTCACATGAGCACCTGTTATTTTTATTTGTTTTCATTTAAAACAGGTACTCAACAGACCAAACTCGCTTATAATTCTTTGTATAATTATTATGACGTTTCTTTTCCAAGACATAGGCAATACAACAGTAATGGAAAGTTTAATTTAATTCGTACTTAAAATACAAAAATTGACGTCAACCAAAACACAGAATGTAGCTCTGACTCCTAATACGATTACGACTTACATATTGCATATTGTTTTCGGCTTATCAGCGATTGCAAAATTCACAGACTGAAACACTGTGATCGTCACCTTTCCAAAAAATTCCACACTGGCACAAACAATAATAATACCTGCTACTATTATGTATCTTTATTCTAAGCGCTCACATTTAATTCCAGCACTGTTGGATAGAAGTTTCCAGGTAGTTTATAAATATATATATCCGTATTATTGAATACAGCAAATCTAAAAATAATTGCGGAAAAATAAATGCTAAAAATGAACGCAATATATGGATAAAGAATTTGTTTGAATCACAAAAGCAGGACCAAGTATTCTAATAACAAAATGCATTCAGTTAGTTATTAAAGATAAGCGTGTTATGTTTGTTTGCAATTTATCCTTTACGCGACAAATAAATTGGCAGCAGTAAGCCTATATGCCTACTAAACTGTTCCAACATCATCGCGAGCACGTATAAACAACATGTTTATTTACGTAGTAAAATAAACAAAGACGCACGGGCGTAAGCTCAAGTTTTGATACAGTGAAAAACGACAAATCTGATCCATTTCGTAATCCATGACCAGTCAACGACTCACCAATACTTATCCAGACCCAGAGACACCTACCAGATTTGAATTCATAATAGAGATATTCATAAATTCCTATATTCATTTTTTGAGACATATCAAAGAACATGCAAATCTACTCTCTTCCAAGTTATTTTAAAAAATTTAAAGTTTCTAGTCAATTTTAATGCACAAAGCTGCTGTTTCTCGTTAAAATTAAATATCGTTTCAAGGTGTTAACATTTTTTAAACAAATGGAAACAGTGACAGGTTGGAAGCGCATAGCATTTGTTCTATGTGGTGTAGGTCTCTTTAAAGAATTTTTTCCTTCAGCACCATTTATCGTGGAGTATGCAATTGATCATGGACATTTCACCAATGACGAGGTCAGTTGTTTTTATGTAATTCCTTTTACACGTTGTGAATGAATATGAGTATGTCCTTGAGCGCTGAATTCTTTTTACGTCATAGGTGGTTAGAGAGATTTTGCCCGTAACAATATATGGTCATTTTGTAAGTCTTTTGGTATTCCTCCTGGTCACAGACTTACTCAGATACAGACCAGTAATTCTTTTGGGCGGATTGAGCGCTGTTGCTTGCTGGGCGATTACGATATATTCGTACGACACCAAAAGGGATGCCGTGGTAAGCCTATAAAGAAGGATTTCACTTTCCGAACTTTTTATTCACATGTTAATCAGGCAAAAATGAAAGTTACACAATATAATATTCAATGATATCATTGCAGTGCTAACTTTTCTATTTACTTTTTGCCTCCCAGCTTCGTCAAATTCTATATTCCATCGAGCACTCCTCAGAAGTTGCGTACATTACCTTCATGTATGAAATTGTAAGCCGTGCTTACTTCAAAGAAGTTACCTCTTTGATTCACGGCTCCATGCACGCCGGCAAATTTATTGCTGGCTCCCTTGGACAAATCCTGTTATCCTACAAGATCCTCACACTGGACCGTATCAATCATATATCCTTTGCAGCTTCGGTGTGTGTCGTAGGCTTTGCCTTATTCTTACCGAGCATAAAATGGTCGTTATATTGGCACCCATCACCCGACAAGCAACAACAGATGAAAAAAGAAAAAGCAGGAAACCCCAGCGGTCAAGTTACTGTATCATCGTCGTTCGATTTAGAAAAAGGCAATCATAATCATTATCATGATCCTCAACAAACCGGAAAATCAAATCATCATCACGAACATGTTGACTCCTCAAAGGAAGCATTATCTTCGCCAACATCGTTTTCGGTAGATTCAATAAAACAACGATTTTCCAGCACACTTTCCGAGCTGAAGAAGGATATCCTTGTGGCGTACACAAATGATCATGTTGCCCGCTGGTCAGTATGGTGGGCAATGTCAAGAGCTATTTACTGGCAAATTGCGTTATTTACTGAAAGCTTATGGAGGGAAATCGAAGAGGAGACACATCAGCATCCACTGAACGGTGCTGTGGACGCTGCTCATGCTTTAATAAGTAAATAGCTAATATTTGCAACACAGTTACACACAGGGAAAATAACGTGGCTATATTTGCACTTTGAGCACAAAGATATTGCAAATCCACATGCGCTGTGCAAAGTGTATGTATTATGTATGCATCCTCTGCGTACGTGCACCCAACAGGAAGTTATTTTCGTGTACATTTCTCTTAAAACTAATTTTTATCGTTTTTTTGCCGTTTAGGTACTTTGATCGCAGCATTTTTGCCATTTGTGAAAGTGCCTTGGGAGCTATGGGCTGAAAGTTATTTAGCCGTGATAGCACTCATTCAAGGTTGTATGACCTTGTGGATGTCTCGGACGAGGAATCTCTACATTGCAAACATTTGTTATGTGATTGTTCAAACAACATTTGAAGTCGTCTTTATTTTTGGAGCGTAAGCACTAATACAAACAAAAGGTCAATCAAACACGTAACTATTAATTTTAATCTGCGATATAGTTTTCAATTAATTGCATATGGTTTTGTACGTAGGAGTGAAATTGCTAGCAGTTTACCGGATCACAAGGCCTCTTTTATTTTTGGCATCAATGCTCTCATCGGGATACTCATCCAGTGTGTGATCACCAATGTCGTAATCACACCATACAGCCTGGCGTTCAATATACATGATCAATTCTTTGTGTATGGATGTTATTCGTTGTTTTTAAGCTTCTTATTTCTATCATTTGCGCTACGGCGTCGCCACAAAAGTTGGAAAGTGAAAGGGATCAATGGGAGTAAAGGACTGACAAGGTTTTAGTGAAAAATATAATGTGATTGCATAATATTAATCACATCATAATAATATGTGAATCATCATGAACATTTCATTGTATTACATCATCGTATGGAATATTAAGATTATATGTATATAATATTGTAGATATTACGTAGCCTATTTATATAATGTTTGTACTTTTGTTATATAAACGCACACTTTTTATAACTAGGTATCTCATCCATTCCTCGTAATAAAGAATGTACGCTACTAATCGTAAAAAAGTAGGTACAGTTCCGATAAAAATTTACATTCGGAATATTATAAAAATATATTTCACATTAAATGAGGAGAGTGGAGCATAGTTGAGCTGTTTTATAGCAAATCGTAATATTAGGAATGTAAATTGACGTATTTCTCATGAAATCTCTTTTTTGTGGTTATCCATTTTATGATCTCTCTCAACTGCAGTGAAGTTTAAACGAGCCATTGTAAACGGTTCAAATAGGTAGCCGGAGGTTCGGGGACTAAAAGTAGCAGGTTTACTGCATTTGACCTCTAATTGACTTTGTGGTCATGATGGGTCAATTGAGTTAATGGAGACCAAATATCCCTAAATAAACTCCTGTGCAAAATGATAGCACCTGTCATGGACGTCCACGTTAATTTCGAACTTTGCGAAGCTGTAACTTTTTAAGGAAGCATTTTTTGACGATTCTGAAAAATTTCCCCCTTATAAACTTTGAAGGGGCTATCGAATGGGATAGGTTTCATGTGGGTATCCGAGCGGGATCAGGGTCAAAAAGTTGTGCAAAAC
>JAHZMV010003839.1:0-16498 GCA_027743765.1 Coecobrya sp. COE2 | reverse complement strand
CATTATTAAATGTATTTTAATAATAAATTTAAAACGCCCAAAAATATTTTGTTATGTCTTGTGTGTACCCCGTTGAAAACTGTTCACACAAAATAACGTATATTAATGCTCCTAACTGTAGATGTTATGTACTTGAGAGGACGAAACAGACATGAGCTACAGCCCACATGAAATATCTCGTTGGCATCCGACTATCTAATAATATCAGTGTTCTTTCACATGCATGCAGCTTACACAAAAGGATCATTCCCAATTCCATCATACCCTCCTCCGTTTCTCTTCAGCTGCTTTTTCCATACATGCGTACGTTTGCGTTTAGAGAGATTTAACAGTAACCAAGTAGAAAAAAACCGTAATGATAATCACACGACACAGCTTTCAGCTACACAGGATTCAGCAGAACAAGCAGATTCGCATACGTACATGACAATATACTATCATCATATAACAAAATAAAAATCTTATCAGCCATTAAAGTTCTCACTTTTTTCATACATGAACAGTTGCAAAAGTAAACCATCTCATCATCATCATCATCATATCATCCTGTTAAACATGACGAACAGCTTCTCAGAGAGCTCTCAAAACAGCACCCGTTTTAATACACTTTTATAATAATAATATTCTCTCGTCTTTTTGTTTTTGCCTGCATGCATGAATGAGCGCATCAATATGCATGTCCCTTTCTCTCAACCAGTAATAATATATTTTTTTATGAGATCTATGCGCTTTTGCTACTGCAAATTCGTGTCACATAATCACAAAGAACGGATTTAAAAACTGGGCAGAGAATAATGATCAAAATTAAATGTCAGAGAGAAGGAGTATAGCGGCTTGATGCATGCCAGAGTAACAAGATATTGAATGACAAGCAAAAATATAATAAAATATTCTTTTTCAGCCCTTAAATGCTTCTGTGTGTGCAACATGCAATTTTTGCTTTAAAATGGACATCACGATTCGTGATATATTTTTTTCATATTAGTTAATCATATTGAACATTTTTAAGTATGATTTTGGCTGGTAGCTATAAAAATAGCTGTCTGTGTGTGTCACTTGCACTTACGCATGCATTCTGTATGTCGGTGTGTATTTAGCATTTGGATAAAAAAGTACTTTGTGAAACTTCTTTGCCACTATAACAGCAGATTATAAACTTTAAAATATATTATTATTATTACATGTTATCATCAACCTTTTTTTTCTATTTTATTGCATGACTTCATACGAGTTGATTTAATGCTTTTTTGCGGTCCAAAGTCATAGTCTTTAAGCCTTTTAATGCGAGTTGGATTTGTACGTATTGAAATTGGAATTGCCAGAGCAGCAACCCACCACCACGGCTGAATTTCTTTTGTTTGGCGAGAAATTTACTTTTACATTAGATTTGAAATAAAATATTATAATGGTTTGGTTTTGGTTTTTGTAATTTGTGAATAAACTGACATTGTGCTAATATGCCACAAAACCAGAAAAAGGATATCTCTGTGCACTTTTGTGTAATGACTTGAATGAACAAAGGATTCGACAAAAATGTTTTACAAAATTGCGTCAAAAAATTTATAATATATTTTTTATTTTTTATGCAAGGAATAACATTTTTGAACAAGGAAGTCACACTTGAAGTGCACATGCAAACAATATTATTATAGGCCAGAGGAAGTTCTGTTCAGAAACGTACAAAAACAAATTGCTGTTACGTGTGGTCCTCATTTGACATTTCAACTAAACTGATAGTTTAAATGCCATTGAGACTTAAGCCAACCATATTTTTTTAACAGGTTGCAAGACTTCAAAAAGTCTACTTAAAAATTACAAAACAAATTGACCACCGTTCTATTATAGGTCATTAATTATACATTCTTTTCCTTGAAATGGCATATTTAAATTTATTTGTGGGTCCGTGTGTGTTGCAATATCAAAAAAATTTTATCGTTTACAGCATCCACCACACATCCCAGTTTACTCGATATACTCAAATGTATTTTGATATTTTATAGCAGTGTTTAAGAATAATGGGAGAAGGAAAAGAAAGGAAATTTATGTCACGAGTTGTATTAAAAAATAATTTCGCCATATCCTACATTTTCATAGGCGTGAAAATTTTCAAGCATGAGCAATACTGTACATTGCATAACAATTTTTCAAAAGAAATGCATAATTCTCTGCACTATTTTCAGCATACTTTTTATAAACTAGAAATATATGTTGATACGCTTACATACATTTAAAAAAGTAAGCTCAACCAAAAATTTTTTGAGTTTGTTTTGACTTTCTTTAGAAAAAAAGAAGAGTCAGTAAAATTAACAACGTTATATATTATGATGACTATTCTTAAAGTAAAAATGCGTTGATGATGATGATGATGGATAATTAACATCCTTTTTCTTTTTATTGTTTGCTGTTGTGACTTTTCATTGTAAAAACATACGAAAAGCATCCTCTCGAAAAAAAGTAGCAGAAATGTCTGGTTATATGCACGAAAATTATTTTTTATTGTTGAAGATTAGCTTAGATGATGATGATGGTAATAATGGGAAGTGTTATCGTTATCATGACTGCATGCACAAAACTGCATTAAAATAATAATAACAATAAGTCTATTACAAGAGCTACTACTGTTTATATAGCACAAAGTTTTTGGGGTCAGGCGCGCTTTAACTACTACAATAAGGTTTCCTTTTTAAAAGTAACACCAAAGGATAATAATAATTTTCAAAAATAAAAATTAAACAATACTTCTCACAGGATTTCGTTACCCAAGTTTTCAACACTGCACATGATGATGAGAGGACCCTAGATTTTACACATTATTTACTTACTATATTCTTATGACTTGTGTATCAATAATAAAAAGAGCACATATATATTTGTACTTCGGTGCAAAAAATATATTTACAATCTTTAATCCAATAATAATAACAAGTACAATAAGCAAAAAAAAACTGCAATAAAATGTTTATGGTTTAAAAGGCATAATCTAATATAATTACTCACACAGAGGCTACTTACAATTTTCAGTTTAACTATGTGCCTGTTGTACTAAAGTAGTCTCCTTTGAAAAAATTCAAAACAGAGAATGAGCAGAAGCGAGGAGTTTACAGACAGGGCCTTTAGATTTTGTTTTATGATAAAAAGTGCATCATAAATTAGTGAAGTGGATGCAACAACGCTTTTGTTGCGTAAGAAACAACTCAATAATAAATGTATATGCATGCATGTGTGTAATTTGGTTTAGCTCAATAAAATAGTTTTGTTTAATTATTGTAATGTAAACGCACACTTTTGTTAGCGTCCATGTTCTACCACTTGATAATAACTAGGATTTAGCAATATAAACATGAGATGATTAAAAAAATAACTCCTACCAAGTTTTATATATTTTCCTTTAGTTAGATAGAATGTGTGTAAAACTAAGTTTAACAATTATTGTTAATAATTCATCAAACAACACACGGCAGTGTTATATTATTTTTTATTCTACGTGAAAACGCACTAAAAATAATGAAGATGATGAGTCTGACTTCCATTTCCGCTAACATTTTCACAAAAAAATTATAGCTGCATAGATCCTCTATCCGCTTATTTGTATTATTACTTAAGTAGCGTTTTTACTTTGTCTCTACAAATAATAATAGCTGTGCTATACCATTATATTTTTTCATATCCTCTCTTTCATACAAATATATAAAAATGACAAAGACAAACAGTGTAGATAGTTAAATAGCATACTAGTTAAATACATACGTACCTTCATCAATCATTAAATCTTAAATGATTTACCAACAAAGTTTTCATTTAGTTGTTTATTTTTTGAGTGTTGTGTGTTGTTAGTTGTGTAAATACACACGTTTTGTAGGATTTTGAACAAAGGAAAACAGAAATATAAAATGTTAACTTTCAAGGAAAGGAAATGCAAAAGAAAGGAAACAAGTTTATTAGACAGTCGGAAAGTAACACGCCTATTTGGTAGTTTTGTAGAAGGTGGTGTATGATTTTGATGTGCATCCCAGGTATGGTGAATAATATCGAGAGAAAAAAATCATTAAAACGCTTTGGGTACTTAATCACGTTACTAATCATCAAGGGACTACTTAGCCGTTTGTGTCAGTTGATTGGGTTGGATGAGACCCAGGAGCTGTGAGGTACTGAAACAATGGGGAAACGGCAAACAAATCTTCTTTAAACAACGAAAGGCTTCATGGGGGTAAAATGAGATTGTCTTATTTTCGGATTAATCAAAGTAATATGCATGTGTCGATGTTGATATTTATGATTATGTTAATATTATTTTATATGAGCAAACCTGGAATTATGTTTTATTGGTTTAATGTCATGGAGCAATGGTTTAGAGATTAATCAGTAGGAATTAATTTATTACCGGATAGTATCATCTGAGTACAGAGTTTAGAATGTACATGAAAAATCTTATTTAATTTGATTTTTTGCTTTTATAATGAAATATATTTACTTCATACTTTGATTATTAGACAAGTGTGAACTAACTAGCGTATTATCAAGGTAATTCAATTAAGTCAACAGTATTACAAATCCTTAAAGTCATATAAAAATAATATAAAACTACAAGTAAACGAACTAGTACACTGACAATTTGATTCAACTATGTTAATAGGTATAAGTAAAAACTCTTAAAATCTTTTCAAAATTCTACAAAACTACAAATGAACAACAACGCGACGGACAAATTGATCAGTAAACACTATTTGGCATTGTAAATGTTACATAAAAGGAAGATTTACTTAATTGAAGCGTTGAAGTACTCCTATCGTCATCAGGAATGATGTTTTCCTCTTTTCCTTCAGACATCCCTGTACCGTTACCGTTTCGTCTGGACCAATACCTATGGGAAAGCGCATTGTAAAGATAAAATATAAATGGAATCATTATGTTTAATACAGACCATCTCCAATTAACAGTACCTACTACAAATTATTTTTAATTTAAGATTTACCTGTTCAGTTTTTCTGACAGTCTCTTTAAGATTTTATATCGCACCATTCCACTTGGGGTACTTCACCGAACCGCTTCAGAATTGAAATGGAGACAATTTTAACTCGCCTAGTAATCGACCGAGTCTTGTCAAATGTATCATCTTTTGTCTGATCTTCCGGTACCGGTAATGGCGAATGTTCACCTTTTAGCTTTTTCCACCATTTTCTAATCTTTTCTTTGCTGTCCAGATCTTTGTGACAAGCGAGGCATCCAACAGCAGGCTTTTCTACTAGGTTGTACCTAGGTTCCAACATGTTTCGAGCATCAACTGTCTCTACAATTCCAAAATCCATAAAGTATACTATCCACTCACGACAGGTATAAAACTTAGCTTTCTTATCTTCTTCTGTGGTCAATTCTATACGTCTTTCCGGAAGCTTTTCAATGAACACTCCTCTTGCAAAGTTGTTAAGGCGCTTACTAAAGCAAAGCACACTCAGACCTGGGTGGCCGGTTTTTTCAATATACTCATTAAAATGATTCAATCCCCGTTCCAGCATATTATTTCTTGTTGTCTCATCATTTTCCTTGATTTTCAAGAATTCTTCTTCGATAATCTGGAGTTTATCCTGACGATCCACGGGAACCATAAAGAAGTAGTTAGAGGGCATCCACTTATGGTAACTTATTCTCATAGTAAGTTCATCTCCAACCTGGAGGCGTTCACCATGATCAAGCTCCAGAAATTGTAACGCTTTTAAACTCCAGTTGATAGGTCTATTTTCAGCACCTGCGGGTTCCTGTGGAATATCCAGATTGCTCTGCAAAATTAACTTGGCAATGAAACCGTTAATTCCATCCGGATATCTCTCCTTTGGAAACCGGTCACTCCACACGACTACTTTCCCACTTGACTGAACCTCCGCCGTAAGTAAGCCATCGAATACGTAATTATCACTGTCATATTGCAAGAATTTTCTCACGCTTGAATATTTATAATTTTTATAATTTGAAAAACCTTCCATTTCTATCGCACAGACGCGAGGAGGAAGGGCTGCGAACTCTTTGTCCAGAATCAAGATGTCAGAATCAGAGTCCAACAGTTTTTTAGTAAAATAGTCGATATACTCTACACTGTAAAGGTCGGTGGGTGAACCATATAGACGTTGTGGCCCACTACGAAACTTAATTCTTTTAAATACTGGACTATTGTCATAATAGCATGCTTCCGACATCTCAGTCTCTTCTTCTTCATCCTTCCAGGACTGGAGTACAGCGTAATCCCCTTTGGAAACTTTAGATAAGTCCATATACGGGGTATTGGGAAAGCCAGAGTAGATCTTAATCATGTCCTTTTCCATTTTTTCGTACTGATCAGTCAGGTCGGCTAGTTCGAAAAGCGGCTTTGTCAGCATTTGTTGATACGGAAACTGTTTCACCATTTTCAGCTTTAAAGTTGTCCCGACGGGCGCAGTTTTTGGCGTAATGCGGTATCGTTTACAGTTGTCCAGCTTTTGAGTTGGCTCAATCAATCTAGCACCGATTGATCCAGTTCGTTTGGATTCATCCAAGCAGTATTTATCCAGCATGTCAACTATTTCTTCGTGTGTCTTCTCATTTGAGGGATCAGAGCAGGCTGCATCGAAATCAAAATCCGTTAGTTCTGAACTTACTTCATCCTCCTTTTCATCTGGATCCGGATTGCAATCAGAGGCTGCCGTTGGTGGGCGAGGTTCCTCTTCGTCTTCTGCTTCTGAAAAATCTGAGCAGTAGAATTCATCCTCCAGATTAAGTCTGGGTAGCTCGCCATAATGACCCGCCTGGTCATTATCCCCAACATTGCCGTAATTATGTCCAGGGTCCTCCATCGTTTAGTTTTGACTCGCCTCGTCCTCCAATTTTTAATTTGACGTGGACAGTTTGTGCCACTACCTATATAATAGGGGAAAATACAAGAAGTCAATGTGATTAAAGATTGACACTTATTTCTTTTATATATTTAAAAATTAGCTAATTTTACGATTGAACCGTACTTTAACGTTAACAAGAGATACCAGTGACCGGACCACTCTCTCTGGCAGTGAGATTTCAAGAATTCGGGGTTGGAATAAGAGTTGGACTAATAGAATAAGTTGTACGCTTTCCACACGGTAGCTTTGTCAAGACACTTGCTAGAAGCTGAGCTAATAGTCGACTTTGTACACAGATTTACTCCCCTATTTTACTTGACTTTTGGAAAAGTTAGATGATGTATTCTTCGTATATTCTTCCAATCGACCGAGAAAAAACAATAATCTCGTGGATTACGATGACAAAGCAAGCCTAATCTGATCTACTAAAATGATAGAAACAGAAATAAATTGAATTTAATCAATGCGGAATTATTTTGACTGGTGACTTTGTCAAGCGACTTTCTACAATTGCATTTACAATTTTTGCTCGCTATTTATACCATATTTTCACTTCCTTCACTTCACTTCACAAAAAATGTGCACAATCTTTCTAAAAATAGAAATCAAATTACCCTAACAAAGAAAATTGGAAGTCCAATCACATAAATTGTACACTAATTTGGAAAACTATATGAAATCTTTAACAGTTAAGATATTCTTAAAGAAATCCCGTGGATAATTATATTCAAACTGAATTCCAATGGCAAACAGCGTACATCCCTTCTAAAACTAGAATCCAACGGAAAAGTAGACCAATAGAAAAATAANATATTCTTAAAGAAATCCCGTGGATAATTATATTCAAACTGAATTCCAATGGCAAACAGCGTACATCCCTTCTAAAACTAGAATCCAACGGAAAAGTAGACCAATAGAAAAATAATTAAATTTTCTCATATGGGGTAATATGAATAATACACAGATTACTAAATTACTAAACCCCTCCACAAAAGCACTGGTCGGCTAAGATCTAATGATCAGGCCTATGCCGGAGGGCTTCAAGGCCATAAAATAAACACCAAGTGTTTGTAGAAGTGACCGCAATGAGCCATTAATTGAGTTTGAGCGGCGTGAGGGTTTACTATTTATGTAATCATACATACAAACCCCTCCACAAAACTGGGAGTTATTTACGACAATGGCAAGTCCAATTATTTATTTAATTGCCTTCAAAAGAAAAAAAACTCTAGAATAAAACAAGTATATATCCACAAACATGCTTTTTCAGACAGTAAGCTGCAGACGATCTGACAAATCCAACAAATTAACCAAATGACACAATACGGTTCCATGCGATGTGGACTCAAGCCGATTTGGTTATTCTTTGAGTATCTTATTAGATAGATTGATAGATTAAGGTGTTCTGCATAAAATGCATTTTTTTACTATTTGGTTGTTTGTATGCAAATCAGCTTTCAATCATTGAAGGAAGGCTAAAGCTACCAGGCAGACAATGTGAATCATGGTCCGTATTCATTTAACATTCAGTCATGCTTCTTGCTGACGATTGCAAATTCTGATTAGCATTTAAAAATTGTCATTGCTGACATAGTCGTAATATTAATAGAAAAAATGACATAATATTATTTCAAGGTGATTAAAGATCATTTAAAAGTTTCCATTTTCAAAAGGTCCCACATGATGACTGAAATGTAAGCGAAAACAAATGTTTTTACATGTCAGTTTTAATCATTTAATGTGTCATGTCCTCATTAAACTCCGTCTCATCTGTGAAGATTTAATGTATTATACGTAGAAATTATGTATTATTGTATGATCAAAGATAGGTATGTAGATTCTTTTAGGATGCAATGGCCATCTATCGACGTTTGTTCCCGTAAATGAAATCAATTAATCTTTTAGTGATATTATTTCCGAAATAAACTTTATTTTTTGTATATCATTGTGCATCACAGGTTTCAATTAAAGAGATTTCAAAATTGTTACAGTGAACATGACAAAGATAAGAAAAAATGATTTTTTATTTCATCAAAATATTACTTTTTTTTCAAAGCACGTTTGCCAAAAATATTATTTTTTTAAGTATTACGTTAGTACCGCTGACAAAATCACAACCGTTTTACATATATATATTAAGAATTAACTATATTATTATGCTTCTAATTCTAACGACAATAATATCAGAATCTTGTTGCGTATTGTACAAAGAAAAATAATTTTTTAAGAGCATGAGGTTAACGAATGTTGAATAGACATTTGATTGTCAGAAATTCTTTACTCTAGTTGCGCCATAGTTGAGATATTAGATGCAGACGAAAACCTCCGAACTTGCACTGTTTCATTACAACTTATGACCGGGCCACTTGTAGGAGCCATAGTATTTAAAGTTGTTCTGGTCGCATAATTCATCAGCCTGTTTTGGTCCTCTTGATCCATACCTAAGACAAAGAGCATGATACCGTTACATATTGAACAATGCTACTTGTTAATTAAACCTTGTCAGTGAAAGCCATACTTGTATGGAATTGGCTCAACTGCTCCGGCTTCAATTTGTTTGAGAAGAGGAGTGAATATTCTCCAAGCTTGAGCTAATTCATCCGATCTAACGAAATGCATTTGAGAGCCACAGAAAACATCCAAGATCAATCGTTCGTACGCATCAGGCAGCTTGACATCCTAAACATTTAACATATTATGTAATTTAATATTGATATCAATTACGACACATAAATTCACTCTACAAATCAACTACAATTTATTAGCATACCTTATAACGGTTGGTGTATGTAAGATCAAGTTCGGTTTCTTCCAGGTGGAAGTTAATACCTGGAGTCTTTGTCATCAATTTTACATAAACGGCTTCACCGGGCTGTACACGAATTACCAGTTCATTTCGCTTAGCTTGTCCACCAAAAATGTCACCAGGAACATCATGAAATTGAATACGAACTTCAGCCTTTCTTTCGTTCAAAGCTAAAAGTATAGCAAAAAGAATATATTAGAATGCAACGGTTATGCATATACTGGATTGTTCATAGGAGTTAAAAAATATCAATTCGTACCTTTTCCACAACGCAAAATAAAGGGGACGCCATCCCATCTCTCGTTGTTGATTTTGCAAACAGCCAAAGCAAAGGTTGGGGTGACTGAATTAGTGGGAACGGTAGGATCATCTAAATAGCCCTTGGTTGCTTCACCGTCGCCGTCGGGATTTCCAACGTATTGTCCAAGGACAACATCACTTAACTTCAATGCTTCCATGGATTTGAGGACCTTAACCTATTTGGACACAAATGCAATATTTAATCAGTAAGTAAATCAGCTTTAAATATAAACTTTAACTTTAAATATAAATGGCAATAATGTAATAATAACAAAAGCCGAGTCCATCATTGAAAATCATACAAATCCATTGCGAATGGTTAATTCTTACCTAAGAGTCATCAAATTTTGCACCATTTCCTTGCCAAGGTAATGGTCAATGCGGTAAATCTGCTCTTCTTTGAACAGAGAAGCAAGATGATTGGATAGCTGAGCAGAAGAATCAGAATCTTTACCAAATGGTTTTTCAATAATGACCCTAGTCCAGCCCCTGAAACAAGTAAAATATAAAACTGCTGTTAGGTAGCCGGTACTATTATTATTTATGACAAAAACTAACGTCCTGTTTTCATATTTAATGTGTACCTTGTAGCCATGCAGGTGTTGCGGATATTAGACGTGACAGGTTCAAATACGGATGGTGGAAGTGCCAAGTAAAATAATCGGTTAGCCGAAGCAGTTTTCTCCTTCGTACTAATTTCCTGATTCAGAAGTTCAAAGTCACGACGTTGGTCATAACTTCCTGCGACGTACTCATTCAGCTCCCAAAACTTCTCATACATTTCTTGTTCACTGGGCTTGACCTGATGACATAATAATGTTGCTTTAATAATGATTACCTAACTTAAATCATTAACTAATTATACAATCAGCATGGTCAACAAAATACATACTTGCATGTACTGATCACATTTTGCCCGGACATCAGCAATGGTCATTTTTGACCGGGCATATCCAACAAACCAGGTCATCGAAGGAAGAAGTCCATCCCGATACAGCCACCACAAAGTTGGATAAATTTTCTTTTTCGCCAAATCTCCCTATAAAAATAGACAGAATTACATTCCAATGACAATGATTAATTGTTAAACCGGTAATCTACTGCATTCAATCATTGCCAATGATTCATTAGTTTACATTAAAAGCTTCTTCAATGTTTGCTGTCTAAAAGAAGGAAGCTTCCATCTCATTATCCTATCAATCAGTTTTATATTCATTTATATCCAACATGACAACCATCAAGTCATATTGCTATAAATATCTAATTTCCTCTAAAGTTGCCCAGACTACAGACTACTAACCACACGTATTACGCAAAGTCGTAACTTAACTTAAAGACTATCCAATTCCATACCTAACTCTGTACACGTAAACACAAATGCTTTAAGAAGTTTAACTTACGGATGCTCCAAGCACAGTGAAAATATGTGGAATGTTAACATCCAAATGCTCTCCACTGCCATTCGCATGCCCGTTTTCAGGACACTTTAATGAGTTACGAATCATGGCCAAAGCTTGCTCTCTAAGCTCACCTGCAAAAACAAAGACAAAAAAACGTGCTGTAAAATTATTGCCAACTTAGGAAATCCTTCCCCTCTCGCGTCTTTACTCGTTCAACTTCGTCTCCTCTCCCACTTCCCGACAACAACACACAAACAGTTTTTAATCCCAAATCTCATCTTTAACATCTTCCAAATATCCTTACCCAAACAATTATCAAACTGACAATTAAATCCCCCTAACTGCCACTCGCCCAAACCCTACACAAATCCGTGCACAATCCCTCTCTCAAAATCAGAACAACAAACCGCTTCGTTCGCCTCTCAAAAGTAAACTAAACCCGGTCGCCGTTTCTTCTTCTTCCGCACTAGTCTGTAATCCTCACTAGTTCATACACGTCTTCTAATTACTAGATTTTTAACCGCTTCTACCCAGTAATTAAACTAACAATTCCCACGCTTACACACAGCCAATAAATGACTTCACGGATCGGATGATGACTGAGAAATTTCCAATTTCAACACACAAACAAGAGCATGCAACAATACCGACATATATACCGACCGTCGTCGTCGTCACAAAAAAAACAGAGTTTATGATATTTTTATGTTGTTATTCCTCCGAGACCAGCAACACGTGTAGCTCTCAACTCAACCAAACTTGATGGTTTTTGCTCTGTGAGAAAACTATACTCACGTCTTCGTCAAGAAATCTTCTATGCACAAACCTTGATTCCCACCAACAGACTATATCACCTCAAACATGAAATTTTTTTTATGAAATTATTATTGTACAAGCATCATCGTCTCTTGTTAGACAAGCAACTTGAAATAATTATTGTATGACTTACTTTGTTTTGGATTCTATGATGTTGAGTGTATTGAGCGGATGAAATTGTTGTATGTAAAAAAATTTTTTATCTACTACTGTCCATTGTAGTAGATTAGTGAATGGTGAATTGAGGATGAATGAGTGAGCACAAAAAGGAAAACCATAATGACGACGTCAGTTATATAAGTTCCAGTGCGGATAGAAATGGATTTCCCAACAATTAAATGGCTATATGACTTGTGTGATGTACCAGTTTTTTGTTTTTTTGTAAAGTACAATGTAATGTATTCTAATATGAAAACCGTGTATGCATACAAATTTAATGGAAAATGATCAGTCATCATCTTATTAATATTAATGACGTTAAATGACTATACAACCTGGACAATGCTAGCATCATCAATCATGTACCTCTTGTGGAAACTATGGATAATATATGCCGGTTTCAAGTTTTGTTGGTCAAGTCTCGCGTGTTTACGATTGAAAAAAAGGATGGGGCTGATTGATAAGCAGACCCAATCGCTTTAAAACTTTGTTGTAGTTTTACAAGTAAACAACATTTGACATTACATTATCATTAAAAAAATCATTGCGCAACACGTGAAACGGGCATTGAACGTAAGAATTTCACGTTCCAGTCATTCGTGTGGCATTGAGCACGTGAAATTGTACATACAGCTGTATGCATGAAACCGGTTGACAGAATAGTCATACGACAGGGAGAGTTGTATTTTTTTTATGAGGATTCTCGAGGATAACCAGAAAAGTCAGTAAACCAACAAATGGGACGTGTGCATTTCAGGCAATAAAATTGCAATTCAAGGTTTAAAATGTTGATGGACCGTATGCACTTAGTAATTCCAGAACTTTCTGGACATGTAATAATTAGTAGATATAGGATAAAGATTAAGAGAAGGATAAACACTGGGATTATGCAGGCAAGTGTGTGCTGAAAAATAATTGCAGTGTCATTAAGTAATTATATGAATATAGCAAGGTTAGTTCCTTTTTATTTACTAGAGTGGGTTTGGTGTGGAATATAACATTAAAACTCAGGTAAAGAAATAATACGCGGTGCTATATTAGCTATTATAGTCTTTAAGCCTTTATTTGCATGGAATGTCACCTTGCTCGTTGTGGAAACAACTGAACAAGCATCAATTTTTGCTCAAAACAGTTTATATATTTTTTTTGCTATTTATCCAATTGCTTTGAAAAGGCAACCAAGAGAGAGAGAGATTATATCGTGCTAGCATTTTCGTGATTGTTGGATTTTGTGTATGTAATCATTGAGTTGCATCACACCTTAAATACCTTACCTACCTCACCTTAACTCTCTGCCTACAACAAACAACCTAACGCAATTTTTTTGTGTTAGCACAGAACATCGTCGTGACTCGTGACGACATGTCTCTGTTTTAATGCTACCTCATTAAAATATGTATTTGTATCTCAGTAAAGTAACTGTGAAATTGTATATTGGACGTCCGTTGTTGTTACATTATGCAGGTGGCAATCTCGTGTAAATCATAAAGAGAGGGCCTGAGGAGCTTATCATCAACTATCTTTATATCCTCTCAACATCTTTACACATAGTTTACTAAACTTTAACTCTTTTAACTTGTTGCAAAGAGATTAATGGGAAAAATACATGGGATACCTCATCTCTCCTCTATTTCATCTCTCGACATGCCTATAATGCAATTAGGTATGTTGATTGGTACACTATATATCCACTTGAAAGGGTGTATATAAATGCAACTGATGCGTGATTTGTAGTTTAGAGGAGTTATTTGGATGATGTTGATGATGAAATTGTTGATGGTGTAGATGTCAAATGACGTCATGATTTGTGCACATTCAATGTAAAAATTATGTATGTAAAATCTTCCCATCCGGTTTCGCACCGGGACTTGCGGTTTTGTTTTGGGAGATAATTGAGCAAAACAACTTTCTTCATTACTTAAGGACTGATGAGGATCGGGGATATATTCCAACCGGTTGGTTTGGGAAGATTTTATATTGTTGGCTGTCTTATTATAGGCTATAAGTTATAGCCTCCTACCATTAGATTGGCAATAAATTTGAGTGCAATTGAAGGAAAAATAATTGACCACATAACTTGGATAGTTTTCCTTTAGTAAAAATCAAATTCAAGAGGGATGTCGAAATATGCGATGAGATAAAAAGACAAGTGGTACATGTATTTAGTATATTCTGCGCTGTTATATATGCTATTTCGAAACTACTTAATGAAAGTGTTTGAATTATGATTATTACTGCACAGTTTGTACTCTTCCGTAAAAACAATTCGGTAAAGGCAATGCTCCCTAATTAATAATAATGTTCTTTTAGAGAGAGGTGCACAAATAGGATTTTGTTTAAAGTTGCTCGATCACGATACACAATGCAATTTATATGTAATGCTATAAAGTGACATTAAATTCTACTCACCGAAATTTTTGTGGCATCTTTCAGGAAGATTCCCAAGAGCTCCTAAGTCGGCCATATTGATAGATTTCTGAAAAAATAAAATATCGATAGAAACAAACGGTTTTCACAATGTCCTTCAATTCTTTCGACAAGGAAGGACGAACGCACTTCTATGTGACTTCTGCGCGACAACCGCTATACCACACACGACGATACACATTACTATGCTCTCCTACAAAAAATGTGTCTTCTTTAGTCAGTCTGTGCTTTTTACATGTAAATTCTGTATTAATTTTACTTCATGCATAATCATGCATACTGGCTTAGTTATTAAATTAATGGGATTTATCCTTCAATAAGAAGAACAAACATTCATTACTCTAGCGAGAGAAATGGCTTTTGAGAGTCATGCGAGGTGAGACTATGAAATCATGTTGTACGTTTGTCGGGACTCTTGTCATTAAAGTATTTTGAATGTTGATTTGTAGCCATTAGTTTTGAATATTCCGATCACGAAATTATGTAGAAACCGTGAAACCGTAAAACATGGTACATTTTACTCAAGCTATTAAGATAAGATGCAGGGCTTTCTTTTCTTAAAGAACGATCCGAACCCGTAGCCCCTAAAGCATTAGTGATTGATGGTCCATCACTTCATGATGTAGCCTCCCTCGTCATACAATATGAACAAGAGGAAATTACACTTACATAATAACAATGCAATTGACCACTCTACATGGAAAACATGTAAAACCAGCCTGCCTCTCCTACATTTTTATTTTTTTGCTAGTTGGCAAAAGCAAACATCATCTCATCATCGTCATGGTTAGAATTTGATAGAGAGAGCTAGAGATTCAAAGAAGTTAATTTTTACGAGGACATTGTTTCTTTCAACTTTGCTACTTAAGTATACAAAGTAGTACAATGTTATGTTCATGTCTTTCTCTACGCTTTTGACCATGACGGTATAACAACTGCCGGTGGTGGTGTTGTGTTTCACAGTGGCATGAATGATTAAGTTGCTGAGTTAAGTCTAGTCCAGCTCCGTGTATATGATACAACTATTGCCATTTACACCACACTAACTACTATGTATCATATGCCACTAGGCTTACCTTATGCTTATCATCTGTAAACTTCATACAGTACTACTACTATGACTGGGACTGATGACCGATGATTGGAATAATACAGTAAAAGGGAAGTACACGTGTGACATTGCTGAATAGCTCTATCTTTTACAGGTCCAGAACATGCAAATTTCATTATCCATTCATGCTGGAGTAGACCCTTGTCCTATAATAGCTGAGTCTTTTAAAAGTGCAACCTTTTTAGCCTATGTTTTTAAAATACGAATGTAACTGGGTATAAGATGCCAGCAATGTTTAAGTATGTAACTATGGACAATAACGGTATTTTAGCATACTAAAATTTAACGCTTGACGATTCTCGAACCGTTGCACTCTCACATTACAGTTAAATGATAATGTAAATGTTCTGTATATGCATAACTAATAACTAAAATACTGATGAACAAAGTGAACAACTTGATTAATTGTACAAACTACACTACTTTTATGCTACGGCTGGTTGACCGACACAAATATAACAATTCGTCTCACCAAATAATGATATATATTTCTATATCAGATTTATCTCTTACCTTTCAATTACGTTCCAAAAACACCGGAAAGTCTATGACAACCTTTTTTTAATTCCTCACAACAAAAATTCCTCTCCGTAAAAAAACTCGTAATAACTCGTTG
>JAHZMV010003838.1:0-14749 GCA_027743765.1 Coecobrya sp. COE2 | reverse complement strand
ACGAAGCCCTTTTGGCACGAGTTGCCCAAATCCTGGGCGGCTCCAGTGGTGGAGGTTCATCTGGTGGTTTTTCAGGAGGTTCTGCTGGAGGATTTAGCGGGGGTTCATCTGGTTACCAGGCTCCTTCCAGCTCATATGGAGCTCCTTCTAACGGTGGAGGTGGCGCTATCGCTGTAGGTCGCTCCGGTGGAAGGAGTGGAGGTAGCGGTGTTCAAATCGGTACTCCAGAACGTGCTCAACGCGTTGCCGAATTCGATTTGAGCAGTGGAGGCGGTGGTGGTGGTGCTGGACGTTCTGCTTTGTCTTCGTCTTACGGTGCCCCATCCCAACCCAGCAACCAATACGGAGCTCCTTCTGATGGAGGCTATAGCCGTTCTGCTGGTGGTCGGTCTGCTGGAGGTGCTAGTGGAATCGAAATTGGACGCCCTGAACGTGCCCAACAAGTTGCAGAGTTTGAGCTTGGAGGTGGAAGCAATGGTGGAGGTTCTTTCCGTAGCGGTGGAGGCGGCGGTGGCTACAATTAAGATGGGTACATAATATGTACTCTATATGAAAATCTCCTTAAATCTTGTCATTAGTCCATAGTGTATAATATTGATTTTAGGGAAATATAACATTAATCTGCCCGCTTATGATTCTGTTATAGATTACCAGAAATGCAATAATAAAAAACTTATAGAAATCTAGATGAGCATAATGTTTTATATTTTTTATTCGTGTCCGGGCATTTTGCTATAATTGTTACCTATATACCATATAAATCGTCATTTTGTGTGACGTGACAGTTTATGGAGGCAATGGTTTACACAACATCACATTTTATATTTCTACTTTCGCAAATTACATCATCCCGATTTCTAATATTTCTTCGGTACATTAAACTTTGTGTAGCATATATAAATGATAATGTCTATTACATGATTGATAAAGATTTGATATCAGTGTTTTTCAATAATTTACAAGGTCAAAAATGAAGGCAGTAAGTGTCATTATCATTTCATGATATATTTTTCCTACGATGAATACAAGGAGAATTTTTCGGACAATTTTTCCTCCCTGGAGTCCGTATTAACTTAACATATTATCCATATTTATTTATTAAGACTAATATATTGTATTCAGAACACATTGAGTTTACTGATGAGTACATAACTGAATTCGTTTGTTGAGGCCATTGCTAGTCTTACAACCCTCATATTGGTCAGTGGAGTAGTTGGAATTGCCTAATTCATAATTTTTAAGCATTTGTTTGTTGTATAAAACGACTTCTTGGACTGGTATAAGGCGTCCGTGTCCTGGCTTAAACTTAAAGATGCATTGAAGTGCATCGGAGCTTAGGTCCTTTATAGGTAAGCCCAGTTGTCGTTCCTGTAAATAAATTATATTCATGCCATTTGCAAATTAGTTACGGGAAAACGATCTTGATACATTTGCTCTTTACTTTATAGTGCTACAACCATGCAAATGGAAATCATTTTGGTTTTGATTGATGATTTTGGCATTGCAACACTTACAAATTCAACACCAACATTAATTTGACTGCCAATGAATCCTTTCCACTTAACTACACCAATTTCTGGATTCCCTTCGAAATTCCAAACCACCTTGTCTCCAACTCTAAAATCTGCGAAACAGAATTTCAACATTGTATATAAAGCACAATATTTCTATATGATGCGTTACAAGATTGTAGATATGTATCCTACCAGGTTTTGGACATCTTGATTCAAACGGAACGGCTGCATTTGATATTCTTGGAGTGGCAGTGACATGATCATCAGAATCATCATACTCATGAAATGGATCCAGGAATGTTACGGATTTTCTCCGGGAGTTGTTTGTGGACGGACTGGAATCCGTATCGACTGAAATGTTTGGAGATTTACTCGTATCCTCTAAATGTCCTTCCGTCAAAGCTTTTGTAGAAGAATCTGAAATGATATTGATATAATATTGTCAAAAATCTACAAAAAATGCAAATCGATTAAAACCATAATTTTTTAGGGTGAATAATATTTTCATTCATCATAATTGATGATTCATCAAATTTTCATCAAATCATTCGGATTCTTCATCAAGTTGTTAAACTTATTTTGGAACAAAATCTTAAACTTACTATCGTTTAATTTCAAGCATATAGCACATCTAATTACCTATCACGGGCTCATTATTCATTCAAGAATGGATTAGGTAAGCCCATCCTATATGGTTAAATTAAAAGTGATAATTACTTTATGCATGATAATGGAACTATTTAGTTACCTTGAGCTGTTCTTATGAGAAACTCTTGATCAGCATGAGCAATTTGGCTATCGTCTTCCTTTTGCAAAGTTTTTTGCAACGAGTCCGTCGCATCAGTATTGTCGTCGTGGGACGCTAGAACGGTCTTGCCCACCAAAGCCTCGATTTCGTTCTCGTTGTCAGTAGATTTCAATCTTTCATTTGCCAAAATGAGCTGCTCATTCTTTGATCTCAGATCAGATATCTCTTTTGTCTGCTTTTCCACAACGCTTCCCAGTTCCGCATGCTGTTCGATTAATGAGTTTAGTTCTTTAATTGAGCATCGCAAAGAGTCCGTTTCTTTCATCAATTGAGCCAGTTGAGATGTATGTGATCTAGAAAATCCGAAACAATGCAATTATCTCCCTGCGTGCCACCACGTTAGTTTTAAAAACAATTTCATCCAAAAATGCACACACAGGAATATATAGGCATATATAAATATATTTAAAATGTTCAATGCGGCATTTAATGTATGTATCCGGTATATATACTTTTTCGGGGAATCTCTGACGCGTTGCAGTCTTGTTGGAGTTTCATTTCCTTTCAGCGGACTAGACATTTCCTTATTCTTCTTACTAAGGTCCCTACAGAGATTTTCAAGATGTTCCAACATGGCCTTCAGTTTTTGTTGGAATGCAGCTGAAAACAACTGTTCCAAGTCCTTATTTGGTCCACCTCCAGTTTCAACCGGAAACAACTGTATTAGCTCATAGATGTATATAAGCTGCTTGCAAGATGGACATCGCATTCTATACAACATACAAAAATTTATATGTCATACGAACAAATATGTTTTACAGCGTAATCAAAGCAAACAAATATATCACGTAATCAGAAACTGTTGACGCTGACATAAATGTAATTTCAAGATCTAACAGTTTAATTACAATGAAGTACATATATGACATAGATGAGCAAACACGACAATTTCTCAAGAGGTCCTCGAGCAAAAAACTTACTACAACCACGAGGATCTTGGCATTGGATTTTTTAAAATGACTTAGAAAGATAATAATATGTTTGTCATACATGTCATATATAACAAAAATATTATGCTGCACATATATAATTGCAATATTAGCTTATTTGTTCATGGCAGCTCTATTATTTGTCATTACGTGATTGCATACACAATTTATTAAGTAGCAGTTTTTAACTTACTTTGAATCAGAGGTAAGATTCATACTCTGTGAGAGCCAAACGCTAAGGCAAGGGTAATGAAATAGGTGACCGCATTTTGTAGCAACAATGGAATTATTTTTCCCTTTCTTGCGTCCACCCGACACATTGTTACTCGCTGCTGCTGCTGAGTAGGCATTATGATTTGTAGTAGATTGACAATTTGGCAACAACAACTGTTGTTGGTGCCGTTGTGGAGAAGCATCTTCTTCAGTGATCTTGAGAAGGTCACGACAAATCACACAAATGAAGCTCATTGAAAATTTGCAACTTTTGTGTTCACTCAAAATATGCACACATACACACTCGAGAGTGAAGACCTTCTTTGTGCTTCCTCCTCACAAGCTATTATTTGTCTTATTTTTATGTATCTGTTGAGCGTTAAGCCAAAGCCACGATTAGCTAGAGATGACGAGAAAGAAATCTCTTATTGTACCAAGGAAGATTGCCAACCGCCACCAACCATATCAACACACACACGACGCGTAAAGCACCGTCTCTCTGCTTTCTTACCTCTGCAAACACTCCACAACGACTACCATCATCACCAACCACTCCATCCCAACACAATTCAACTTCACTTTATATATTTTTTGCAAACCACAAAACGCACACATGTGCTTTGTATGTTGACTCTGTGAATTTACTTCTGGGACACAAAAAAAAGCTTCAGAGCAGATTCGCACAATCGTATATAACATGGATGATGATAGATAATTTCATATGAAAAATCATAAGATATTTTTTTCATGAGAAGAAATTGAAATCGTAGAAAAATTGCTTTCTGTATCCAAGAATAGTTTACAAACTTTTAGAGATCCACTTTATCATCAATAATGTCGAATCCTTGTCAAGAGCAAGAGCTGAAGATTTTGGAGTGTATTGTCAAACGGCCTTCGTACTGATAATAACGAAAAGTCTATAATTTATTTGAATTCCTTTCTTTCCGCAAGCTGTGTAGGTTTGAGTTTTTGTAGAGAAATGTATTTATAGTTTTGAAACCTGCAACACTCTAGTAACATTTTTTGATTACATGGATGAGTTATTTAGGAAGATTATGTTGTAGATTTTAAGTTGTATAGGTACAAGTGTGTGTCGTGTGATTGTAAGTGTGAACTTGCATGCAAAATACCAAGATCACATAATTGTAGATTTGCGTTTACTTTTACGCGACAAACTCATCACGCCAGATCCAATTGCCGATAAATTCCTTGTGTCTGATGCCACATACAAAATCATAAAAAAAGAAACACAAGGTCAATATGTAGTTTCAGTTTGTAAAAATAATGACCTGGGCTTGTATACTAAATATTACTACTGCATTGGCTGTTTTGACTGGCAGGCAATATAATTTAAAATCCATGGGATATAATATTATATTTATTATAGTTTACATGTGAAAGGATGCACTAATTATATAGACGTTTTGAGTAATTTTCTTTGCATGCAAAGAAAACTGTAGACAGTTAAAAATTACTAAAACTGTGAGACTGAGATGACAAAGTAGAGTCATGCAGCAATTAAAATTAGGCAACGCGTCCTGTAATCAAAGAGCCGAGGATGATGATTTATAAAACCTCCTATAAACTGTAAGCTTCCTAATGACGAATGCTATTTTAACAAAAAAAGAAGGTATTTCATAGCATCGTTAGTTGCTTCAAAATGCCATATATAATACAATGCAAACTATACCTTAACTTTTCAATATTAATGAGACAGTGGTTGAAATTGATTTTACATAGGAAGTGGATTAGCACGTTATTACATTGCGAGTGATCACAGCTAGCATATCAAACTACCATGAATCCCTTCATGAGTTTTGATTTCGCACAATTTCCCATCTGGACAAAGCAAACATGAGCAAATATTTGCATTCACATAGGTACATGTCCTTGGTCGTTAAACCTCAATTTTATTATGACGACATTCAATGCTCAGTAACTGATTGAGACAGATAGAAAAATATAAAAGTTATCTATAATCTTTAGAGGATTGAACATGCCAAAGGGAAACAAATATGAGATAATTTATTTTCGGCTTCCACCAGTAAAGACAAGACTATATAGACATTTCTTGATTCGTGGTGAGGTATGTGTTTACTTCTTTGATGTTAATGGCAATGCTGAGCGAGCACCGATCAGATACTATTTATTTAACTGATTATTAACTGGTTAACAAACTTTATCGAATGGTTCTGTTCGTCTGTCAAGTTTTGCTACGTTTAAAATTAATGTGTGCTTTTGAATGTGTTTCAATTGAAATACAGTAATCTGCCTACTTTAATTTATCTACATCTAAAAGAAAAGTGGAGATAGAATTTGGGGCTATGCGAGAAATTCTCCATAAACATTGCAATGTGTGAACAGCATATAAAATCTAAATAAATACCACAATCTTAAACTTATTATAACGATATTTTTTAAAATCTATGCTCGTAATTTTTATTACCTGTATATAAATAGAAAATCAGAGTTTTTACTTACAAGCCAACGTTCGCCATTTTCACGACTTTACAACGGGTTATTTATGCAATTAAATCCAGCCATTTATAACGATGTAATCTGACTCTCGGTCTGCGAACAAAGACAACTGAGCTATGTGTAGTCTTGCGAACTCCTACTACTGCTGCATACATACGTTCAAAATCCGAGTTCAATTTACAACGTTAGCTCTAATTTCTTCTGTCTTTCTTCGTGCATGTGTGTGTATGGTACTTGGTATTCCTTTCTGGTTTACTTTACCCCAACCAGAACCCAATGCACATCCATATAACCTATAATTGAAGGTCTACTGATCCAGTATAAAAGCTCTTTATCAAATCCACCAGATACTCTCAATCTCGCACACTCGCATGACAGTGACGTTATGCGTCTACTATAATTTCCAACAGGAACAGCACAAATTACTCACAAACATAATTTTATTATATACGCGCTATTGTACGTTGTAAATGACTCTTTGGAAAAGTCATAGGCATGTATGTCTCATTCACATACGTACAAGTAACACGATTAAAACCTACGCATAGACAGACTAAACTACAGATATAGATAGGCTCTAGGGTCTCAAGTTACAATGTTCTCGTGTATTTAACAAGTCATAATCTGGAGCCAAGAAAGGAAAATGAACTTTTTTATTAGAGTTTTAACAAAAAGCACGTACCATGAATGTTTACCCTGTTGTAAAAAAGAGAGCCCACTGTTGTTTGTATCCACATGTCGAGTAGATAAAAGTCTATATATCATTTGTGTAGGTGCATTAATTTCGGTATTAAAACATGATCATGTGTACTTACATATAGGCTTAAGATGAAGAAGTCTGTCTGTCTATAAAATAAACTCTTGCTGTATATTAGTTAACAACTTAGATTATGGCTAGATTCCAGACTCGTTACCCTTTGCCTTCACAATGTTTACTGTGCTCCCTTGTCCGATTAATCAAACGTTTACTCATGACGTCCAGTTGGACGCAACATAATACACCCTATTATATCCAAATTGTTAGTTAGGAAACTGAAGCAAATAAGCAGATAAGAGAAGGATGTTTGTTTTTTATTCACTGGAAATGGCTGTTGAGAATGGTGGTGGTGTAATACGAGGGCAAAAGGAATCTTATAATATGCTCACAAGAACCCGTAAATTGGAGCAAAGTGAATTTATTTGATGTATTTAGGAATTGTATATTTTTGTTTGTGATTTTTTGTCTCTAGTTACGCTATGTGTACCCTTTCTCATACTGATTGCGAGTGCGATGTGAGAAGAGAAACAAACAAGTCTCTAGTATTGATAAGTGAACACAAAAAACGGGTTAAAATGCCAATGCACATTCCAAGTTCTCTTTTCAAATAATTATGACCAATTTTCGCTTTCTCTGTGTTAGATGTGTGCATGATGCATATTATTGTACATACCACTACCAATTGGTCATTATGTTATATATCTTTCCTAGTTTATTAACCGTATAATACTACCTTATTGCTCTTCTAATATCCAATCTGTCATGCACAAAGCACGTTTCTCTTTTGTGTGTATCAATGAAGCAAATGGGTTTGTATAGTTCAGCAATCTTCCCACTGACTGGAATGCCAATTATTTACGATGATAATAATAATGGCATTCTTGCTAACTTAATGTTTGTCTTTACTTTGTTCTTATGTCCTATGGTTGAACAGAAAGTGTACTTACTTGCACAGAGAGACAGCGAGTGAACAGAAAGAAAGACGTTGTTGTGTGCTGTACGTGCTCCCCTCCTCCTCTCCCTTTTTTTCTCTCTCTCTCTCTTCAATTACACTTGACATGGACACACAAGTGTACAAAGTTACTCAAGTGGTTCCAGAAATAGGAACTAATAAGAGCTGGAGTATATAAATGGTCTTACATCTTGAATGAGAGTGGTAAAGTAAACTGAAAATGGAAGGAGGAGGAGACGAAGAAGAGAAAAGAATAGAGCACAATGAAGTAGGAAAAACCACACTGTTCTTTCTTGTTCTTTGGTTTATTTTTTTACTCCATTACTCGCTAAGTTAGTTACTTTAGTTTGCATTTGCATGCATGAACTTACTTTTGGCTAATAAATTTACAACTTGGAACATATTTATATACGTGTACAAAGTACTCCACACAGTGGTTTCTATAATATGTCGTTTCCTGCATTACAGAAACGAGAGCAAAGACCAAAGACCGGACCAAAATCTTACACTTACACTACAAACAACCATGCTGAACAACAACTAATGCCTTTCTGGCTTTTTGTTGACACGCTTTATTATTACCTCCTCATCGGAAAATGTTTTTAAAAGTCAGTTTTACAATACAATACCAAGCAAACGCCGTTTTTCGAAAACAGCCAGGACCATTTGCATGTATACTAAAGTGTAGCTTGTGAGAAATGATAACCTTTTCCAAGGCGAATCTATCCGACAAGTAACATGAGGGCTACAAGTTTTGTAAATGTGCTCATTATTTCCAGATCTGCACATGCAAGCTAACCACCATATTCTTTCACGTTAAAAAGGATTGCCATTTTCTCCAAGTCATGTGGTAGGTATACATGTGTGCTAACAGGGGCAAATGAGAAACCATGTATTTCTTGAACAAAAACGAAATGATAATTTTCTTGGATATTATATTGTTGTTAAAAATGCGTGCCACTTTCACGCATATGCCTAAGGAAATACCTACTCTGCTGCTCACATGCCAAATTACTCTACCAACTTTTGCTCTCTGTGTAACACAAAAGGGAGCATTAAATATGACAAAAGAGCGATATCAAAAAGCGATGGCTGCTTGTTTTAGATATTATGTACATAATATTATACACGATTTTTTGTATATTTTTGGGTTTTTAGATGAGCTGAGTAAAAGATCGAACTTATACAGGCGTGACATGAAAGGCTGTCATTTGCTAAAATGAACTTTTTGGTGAAATGAATGCATTAGTTCTGAAATGGACATGAACAATCTGGGGTTTGATGTGCTTACACTTTTCACTTTCACCAGCACCTGAAATCAACGAATTCCGAGAAAGAAAGAAACTTGTGATCAATCCAAATATGCTTTCTCATATTGTTGATCAGTTTTATGTATATTAACCGGAATGTGTAGCTGTTAAATAGCTCGTTCGTTGAAAAATGAATGGATTCCACGAATGAGTGAATGAGTAAAAAAGTTTCAACATAGTTGTACTTTGAGTTATATAAAAGAATAAGTGACAATCGATGCAACGTAAAAGTGGAAACTGACTTACAATAACCAACCACCAGCAACCTTGTCAGATTTAAGTGTTAATTGCTCTGAAGGAGCTACACTGCAAGTGATTTGAACATAATGCATGTCAATTTACAGCAATTCATAGCTTACAAATACTATCCGAGCAGCACACGGCACGGTTGACTTGACACAGAGCGTGTTTTCTAACTGACATGATAAAATATGGAATTCTGTTCAAATTCCCAAACAAAGTAAAACTTAATGCTAGGATAAAAAAGTAAATTCTACCCCGCCCACTCATTTCACAATGGAAATGGTAATGGTAGTAATGAAGAGACGTGAGTAAAAGTAAAAGATATTCCATTTCACAACGCCATTTTCACAATTCATACATTTCGTTTTGTTCCATATCATGTCTTGTGCAAAACTCACGCACACACGTCAGTGAAAGCATTCCGGGCATTCAATTCAACGTGAGAATGAACCTTTTGAATAGTATGCTAACGAAGAACTAAAAGGTATTTTTTTCAAACCATTCTTTACCGAGCAAACCAGGCGTAATAGGTCGGTGTGATGTTGATGGGACAAGTTCTACATAAACTGCAGTATGTTCGATAAATGTATGTAAGGAAGTTTTTATTTGTCTTTCATATTATGTTTACATTTGGCTAAAAGAGTATTGTCTGGCAGCCGCACAGGGACTGTGTATACTGCGGCAAAAATTTGTTACATTAACTCGAGAGAGTGGTAGGTGAAAAGAGATGCATATTATATGCTTTCGACGATGCATGGTGAGTGAAACAATTGGGTGTTTGGAAAAGTAAAAGGGACAAACAATAAAAAACGGAATGCGTGCCTAGAGTCACATTTTCAAAAGTGACTTGCCTTACCATTAACCATTTTATGTATGTATATACTATGGTCATTTCCATTGAACGGTGAGTTTCATCTCGGTTAGCTTTTAGGCGATATCCATGTTTTATAACATACCATCTTTGATATGAAGATAATGAAAATAGGTAGTACATCACCTCGACATTTTCGCATGCTACATACCTGAACACGACTAAACATTCACATATCGCATAATTGTGCATGAAAATATTTTCATTTCATCGCACGTCACATTATAGCATAAAATACATATTGAGTAATTCTATCATCATTTCTTTCCCATGTCACCTTAATGGCTCTTCCAGTCTAGTACTTGCATTTCTCAACAAGACAAGGTATATAATATAACTTTATATTAGATACTGTGGTACATTTATGCATTATTAATTCAACTATTAAATCATTCTGATGAAAATGTCATCCCAGCTCAGCCGGGAGGCTGGAATTCCATGGCATATGCGGCAGAGTTGGCTTGATTACAAAGTAATGCAACTCGGAATTCCAGACAGGCTCTTTAAAATAACATGCACTTATGTAGTTGTTGCTTTACTAATTTACTACTATGCGGAAATATTATGCTGACTCAGCTCGATAAAAACGCTGGTCGATTGCCGATTTTCACGAAGATCATTCCGATGTTGTCCACATGCTGGTGTTCCACTTCTTTCTAAGGACATACAAAAATACCCCTTCCCTTATTACTGCAGATAAATGCCACTGATTCAGCGACAGGAAGCAGGTGTGTATTATTGTTTTGCCATAATTTTTTTACCTATTGCTAGTGGTTGGTCGAGTGGGAAAAGTGTAATTGGATAGTCAATTTGATGTGCTTACAGCGACAATTTTTTGAACATTTACATTGACTCATGGCACATCACCGTAATAATAATGCACAGCATGATGTATGTGATCACATAGTGTGGTACTATTTTACTCCCATATCACATTATAACGTTACAAGAGAATGATTAAAATAAATATCATCCCTCTTGGGAATAGAAGGACTCTCTTTTCATTAATATGAAAGTACTTCATTCCTTTCATGGTTTCATGGTTCTTGTATTATTCTTCCTATATATTACACTTCATCACCTTACACTGCCACATTACCATAATGTGAAAAATTAATGTCAACAATTTCATGCTGTAATATGGTTTATGACAGGTTGGTGGCAAGAATTTATATGCCATATTGAGAAGGTACGATCGAATTATCACCGAACAACACACATTACTTACATACAATGCAAATATATATGTATAGTTATTCTTATATACCTATTATAATATGCAAGCTTGGATGGACAACTTTATATGGGTTTGATCGACAACTTTTTCTCCAGCAAAAGAACGCTGGAAACTAATATTCAGTGTCTGGAATTCTTTTCAAATGAATAAAAAACGACTGCGCCCCGTAACCACTTATACGTGTTAGTTCAGTCCAGCAGACAATAACGATATTGTACCATTGTACACACGTCACACATTTGCATACAGACGACTAGACTGAAGAGTACTCAGTTGTAGACAAAGAATCGTACAAGTTACTATCCTAATTCGTAATACTATAAAATAAATGCTTGGAGATTTTATTGTAAATATTTACACGTACATGTTTCATTACTATTATTACCCTTTTCAAATTTGAAGCATTTCGTTGTGCTTAATATGGCAATAAAGAAGGAAGCAATAGGTTAGTTGATTATTCGTAGAGTATTCAAGTAGCATTCATAAATCAGATTTATATTCGGTGAAACAAAGGAATAGAGGAGATCATTTATTTAAATTTTACAGTTTCGTTTCAATTCTCATTGACAATGAGATAGTGCGAAGTAGTCTTTGGATAGGACATTTCTGTTGCAAGATTCATTCTCATGCTTTCAAACGTGATGACAGTGACAGTTTGCAAAATTGTCAAAATACAAAAGCTATGCGTATCGTGTCATCCTTCCTCTAAAGAACCGCATTGATTGTACCTTGACTTAACTGGGCAGTAAATTTAAAAGATAAATAGATAGGTAAACAATAAAAAATTCACATTGTTGTTGGAAATTATTATGAACTATGATGGAGTAATGCAAAATGCGTAGATTTACTACCCCCGCTAATGAATACATTGTTATGCTTATTAAATATATACGAACGTTAAAAACGCGGCGGGATAATAATGGTTATTAATAACAAATGCGTGAGTCATTTACCCTTGTTGACTGATACTGTGTACATTTTTCAACATACATATTTACCAATTATGATTGAAACACTGACTACGCTAACAAGAAACGTCGACCCGTTTAAAGAATTTAACTAAACAACCATTTTCTATTGATGAATTCTAAACATTGTAGTTATGCAATTATCTAGCTTCTTTAGATTTTTCTTGATCAAAATGTTCATGTATCACTAGTCACCAGTACGAAATAAATCACAAACGAAAATATAATATAGATCATTTTCAACAACTTTCCACAGAAAAAATTTAAAGTTGCCTTCACACATGTCGATTAGCACGATTTTTGGTACAAGGTTGTATGATGTTTACAAAATTAAGATATTATATACCTGTGTGTATACCTATATTATCATTTATCATTAACGGTGTAAAAAGTTATGCGTCAATCCAGTATACGTGATGATATCTTACGCATTTGGAAATCATACCAAGTAAAATATAACTGAAAAAGGTGTCATTATTCCCACTCAGAAATTAGTCGAGGGGGTAATTAATTAATGAATGACGCATCATTTTTTTCGCCTGACCTCTTTGTTTAGATTAGAACGGCCATCAAAGAACTACGATCAGCAAAAAGAAGTTGAAACATGTAGTCATCATGATATAGGAACCTAAACTGCAACGTGATGGGGCATTTTAATTGCAGACAAATTGAATAATAGTATCATCCATAGTCCTTGAGATTCTTTAAATGAATTGGTTTCATCAAAATTCAGTAAGAGCACTTTATTGCTTTAATATATCTGTTTTATTTTACTCCTCGAATGCGTTAATAATAAGTAATTTATTTACATATGTATATGGTTTTATGATAGATCGTTATAAATCAATTTTTCAAATATATGCACAATAGAAAAATTGCTTTTATTATAGTTTGGCCATTTCAAAGTTGTATCCTATTTCATAATAACATGTAATCTGTTTTAACTGTTTGGAGATTTCATTACTTCATTTTCATTCATTAATCACCTTCAAAATATAATTAAAAAATAAAAACATACTAGCGGTTTAAAATGTTATAATTTTAAAAGTCAATGTTTGTAAATACTCGCAAGTTGTCGGATGTACTTAGAAAAATATAATGCTACCATTTTAAACGGTTTAAAGCAAATATTTAATTTCTGAACATAAAAAAGCATTTGTAGCTGTACATAAACCATGGAGCAGCATATATGTGTGAATTTTATCGCAATAACAATAACTATGCCTTGTAAACTGCGAATATTATTTAAACAAGCAGTTAAAACTATCAAGCAATTCTTGTATGTCCCGTGAGCAGGTATGAATGATGACTTTGTAACTGCGAAATATAGATACTCCCCTCGTGTACTTGACTATTGCATTTTTAATGGGATCAAACAAAAACAAAGAAATGCCGCATAAGAATTTGTGTCTTATCTCTGCAAGTACACCACATATTATAAGAATATTATAGTGTAAACATAAAAATCTAGGGAGTTAATTATTTGCTCTCACCATGTACGATGATCTTGAAAAAACTATATAACGTGTAGCGTGTCTAATATTTGGCACCAAGTTTGCAGATATCAAGTAACAAAGAAAAAAATTATTTGACGATTATAATTTTTTATGTGTCAGGTAAGGTATATCTGTATTCTGAGCCGACTTCTGTTCTCAGTTCACTTATCCATTTAAAAAATCGTTCCTTTGCCACATTATGATATCCGCTTTGAGAATTCAGATGAAAAAATAATTGATTCATATGAAGTGGTGGCAGTTATGATTAATGCATTTTTTAGCTTTACAGAATTTATATAAAGTTGATAAAAATGATACTTTTGTTATTCACGCAATAATGAGTTTAGACAACGATTATACGATGATGGGAGGTTTACCTCCAAAAAATTCTTTCTAATGCATAACCACTCATCATCATCACAGTTTTTTTCTTCCTTTTTTATTAGTTTGTCTTGTAAGCAGTAAAGTTTGTGCTAACATGTTATACCTATATACTGTACCATATCTAACCTAATATGAAAAATGACTTATTATCCTAAATTGGCAAACGAATCTGTGATCCTTCTAAACTGAATTCCTCTTTTGAATTGAAACGCAAATAAAAAAGATAACAATACCTATTAAATAAACAGAGGTATTCTTTACCCGACGTCCTTAGTCCTTTAGCAGTAAATGCTATATAATATCCGTTCTTCAACAAAAGCGTACGATTGACATACTCTTGAATCTTGAACGTTACATTATTTCCAATTCATTCAGTTTAGAAGTGCGTCGTGCCGCCATACATAGATAATCTACCTAGCCACAGATATCGTTTAGCATATGCACATTAACGATAAATCACACCGTGTTGTCTTCATTGGATATCATAAGTTAATATGCTCGTTAGTTAATATTCATTCCCTATATACCTAACCCTTTTAATAAAAGCCGAAGAATTTTCTTTGTCATTCCTTTTCTTCGCCTATTTGCA
>JAHZMV010003837.1:0-18349 GCA_027743765.1 Coecobrya sp. COE2 | reverse complement strand
ACAGCTAATTTTTACCTGTTTCAGAATGTGGTCATCCTGAATATCCTGCTGTTTTTACAGAAGTATCCCATTACATCGACTGGATTTACACAGCGGTAGATTGGCATTACTATGGAACCACAACAACAGAAGAACCTTAATCATAAAATAATAATTTCTCCAATTGTAAAATTTAAAATAAAGCAGGTCAGCTTTACATATATTTTGAGACAACGCGTCACGTCATTTATATACATCAAACAAAACACAATTTTGTCTAACCAACCAGAGTTTCACACACACATTTCAGCATTACTTATTTGCTATACTCACATTTTATGTTGCATTTCATTTAATTGTAAAAGAGCATGTCAATATGGTTTCATTGATGAAAACAATCAAATAAAATCTTCTGAAAGCTATTCATATGAAGTTTATATTTATCATGCGGAATTTGACTATATTAAAATTGTTATCTGACGTTTATACCTGAAAACTTATAATTATCGTCACAGTCAACTTATCATCATCAAGTTTTGTTAAGTTAAAGCTTTGTCTATTTTTACGAAAATGCTATAAGTATGTCATGGCAGCATTTTAGGTTGTATTCGATGGTGTTGTAACTGCCCGGTCTAAAAGATCATCAAACGTTAGCCGAAAGTGTTTACTTTAATTAGTTTACTTCATAATTATTTAAATGACACAATTATTCAAACGAACTACAGCAAACACCATATCTCCATAGGCAAATAATATGTTGGCTTTGCAATTTAATAGATATAGTATATAAAATTAGATAATTTCATCGTAAAGCTACTACATTTACTTAAACATTGAAAATATCATTTTAACAAATTAAGGTTCATTATTTAACGTATTAATTATTAAGTATTGAAGGCAATTCTACTCAATTCAGTTTACAAATAAAATATGCCCAGAAACTATAAGGAAACTTTTGGATGGCAAAAATACACTGATGGATTGATAAGTGTTCAGTAATGAGTATGTATCGAACAAACATTGCAGGTTTTATCAGTAATGCTTGACAAAATTCATTAATAAATGGGGACACAACTATTGACCGTGTAGTAGATTTTATAAATAATGTCATATCTTATTTCTTAAGTTGACTAATAAATTTGCATTTCCGCCATCACGTTGATTGGATTTGGTTTTAGCAGAAAAATATATTTTGATGAGGAACAGTATAAAATGAAGTCAATCTGAATAGAAGTATCATAACCGATCAAGCTTTCAAGTAACCAACCTTCAAGAGTTCTCTTTTTGAAAAAAAAACACTTCATAAAATCATACAATGAAGCCTGCAATCGTTTCAACAATTGTGTTGCTTCTAGTCATTTTGGCAGAAGTCCACTCAGCTCCATCTTTAAATCCTATTGGATTTAACAAAAAAGCCAACATTAATATAATCGGTGGTCAACCCGCGAAACAAGGTGAAGCTCCATACCAACTTTCACTACTCTATTCCAACAGCTTCCACTGCGGTGCCTCTCTAGTAGAAGTAGACGGCTTCCAGTTTGCTCTCACCGCTGCACACTGTGTTGAATATAGAAGACCAAGTGATTTCCAGGTGGTTGCTGGCGATGTAAATCTTGACGACAAAACGGGACTGGAACAAAGACAACAAGTAGAGGGCATCTTGATTCATAAAAATTACTCAACCATTAACCTTCAAAACGATATTGCCATTCTCCTGTTGAATAGTTCGTTTCAGTTGAATAACAATACAAAAACCGTTCCATTGCCGACCCAAGGACAAGAGACAACTGAAGGCAATCTGACTGTTTCTGGGTGGGGCAGGTTGGTTTACAATAAACCGGAATCAAGGGATCTTCATATTGTAAAATACCTGTGGTAAGTGACGCGGCCTGTCAAGATGCTTACAAGAATGTAGAAGAAATTACGGATCGCATGATCTGTGCCGGATGAATGTAGGTTCATGTAAAGGAGACAGTGGTGGACCTGCTATAAGCGATACTGGATATTTGGCTGGAATTGTGTCATTTGGTGTTAAACTTAAGAAATCAACAAATTATGTCTGTGCTATGCTTATAGAATATAATTTACAAAAGCATTTTCCTTTTTTTCAGCTTGGGCTCATCCCAAATATCCCACTGTTTATACAGAGGTTTCCCATTACATTGACTGGATTCAGGAAACACTCATGAATGCCAAGAGTGATATATATTTAGTTCAATAAAGAGTTGACGTGAAATATAGAATTTGCCACTTACCTAGATGAATTAATAACAAGGATGATTTCTTTAATTATTTAAATAAAACTCAGTACCTACATGATACATAATGGTAACGATAATGGCAGGATGTTATTTTTGTATTATGTTATTGGTTTCATTATTTGAATTCCATGTTTTAATAAAACGATACTTCGAAAACTTTCTTTAATATGCATTCGTTTTCATTTCAAAATAATTATTTTTACGTTCATGTTTCCAAAATTGACAAGCACTGTATCATATTTGAAAAGTGGAGGGCTGTCTTTAAACTGTCATTATGCTGTAAGTATTCTATAGAACCTTGCAATGCACATTTTATACATGACATATTGTATCTCAAGAATTTCCTCCTACACTAATAAAATTTAATGATTTTGCAACACTAAAAAGATATAAGGGTTTGATCAATATAATTCATTAATTATAAAAGTTAACTTTAAATTAACGGAAATAGGTAATTCTTTGGCATAATGGTTTGCTCATGTATTTAGGTGTTCAATGATGTTGGAAAATAGGTAAAAGCCATTTTACTCATAAAGCCATTAGGCATTCCCTGTTCCCATCCAGGTTTCACTTTTTAAAGGTATCAAAATTTGATAATCAAATTGCGTGATTGGATACTACTTTCTAGGAACATTATTGCTATAACATGTCCATTTCAATCAGTAGAATCACTTGTTTTGCCAGGCATTGACTTTTTGTTACATTTTATTTTGTGGTACACTTTCATATGAACAGCTTTATAATGATGCAAACTGGCAGATAAAGCTGCGGAAAGCTTTTCACAGCATGACTATATTTATCAAGTGGAATTTGACTATATTTATTGTTATCTGACCATTGTGCAAGCAAACTGATAACCGTCCTTATTAGCTTTAAAATATGTACCTTTGTTTATTGTTATGAATATGCTGCAAGAAGTACGTTATGTCAACACTGAACGTTATATTCAGTTGAGTTACACCTGTCCAATGTAAAGGTATTATAGATTATCAAGCGTTAACGGTACCTGTTTACTAAAATTTATAATTTATTAAACTCTCAATAAAATTTCAGCATGACTGAGTTTTTCATACGAACGAAAGTAAAAGTAAATAATTAAAAAATGCTAATCTTGCTAAACAATATCGAACGCAAAATTATCGAATTAATTGTATAATTTGCGCATTTTCCAGATATTAAAATGATCGTTTACGAATTTATTTATTTATTTTTAATGACCATGCATTAGATAAACATGGGAGGTTTTATTTGAATTGCTTGACGTAATTCATTGATTAATGGGGTCACAAACAATTCACAGTAGAATCGGCTCAATAAATAATGCAGCATAATTCTACTAAATTGTTTTGTGTGGGCTATCCATTTGAACATGCAATAATGAAAAAAAATTACGAAAACGTTGTTTCTTGAATTATACTTCTGTCAATATTTATATTTCTACCTGTCTATTAGACTCCTCGCAATTCATAAATTAAATATTAATCGTATACATTGCTGATTTCATCCATTAATAAAATCTAGGTAACCAGTAGAAATGTTGCTTACGTAATATACTTTGAAATGATTATTCCAGGGTAATAAAACGCCATTATTTACCATGTTGACTACCACAAAACACAATGCTCTTCCGCCATCGTTTTAATTCAATTTGATTTCAGAAGTAAGGCAAATTTATGATAAGGACCAGTATAAAATGGAATCAAAATCAGAATAGAAGTATCACAATTCATCAAGCTTTCAAGTAACCAACATTCAAAAAATTCTCTGTTAGAAAAAACACTTTGATCATTCGTCGTCACAATGAAGCCTGTTATCGTTTCCACAATTGCTATGTTTCTTGTCCTTTTGGGAGAAACCCATTCAGCTCCACAGTCAAATCTTAATGGATTGAACAAAAAAGCCAGCATTAATATTGTCGGTGGTCAACCCGCAAAACAAGGCGAAGCCCCTTATCAACTTTCTCTACTCTACTTCAATCGATTAATCTGCGGCGCATCTCTAGTAGAAGTGGACGGACTCCAGTTTGCTCTCACCGCTGCACACTGTGTTGAATATAGAAGACCAAGGGAATTCCAAGTGGTTGCTGGCGATGTAAATCTTGATGACAAAACGGGACTGGAACAAAGACAGCAAGTAGAGCGCATTTTGGTTCATGAAAATTACACCCGTATTAACATTCAAAACGATATTGCCATTCTCCTGTTGAATAGCTCGTTTCAGTTGGATAACAATACAAAAACCGTTCCATTACCGACCCAAGGACAAGAGACAACTGCAGGCAATCTGACTGTTTCTGGGTGGGGCAGGTTGGCTTACAATAGACCGACATCAAGGGATCTTCAAATTGTCAAAATTCCTCTTGTAAATGACACAGCCTGTCGAGTTGCCTACAAGAATGTCATTCAAATTACGGATAGCATGATTTGTGCTGGAACTCCGGCCGGAGATGTCAGTGCCTGTAATGGCGACAGTGGTGGACCTGCAATTAGCGACACCGGATATTTGGCTGGAATTGTGTCATTCGGTCATTATAGTAAGACATCAACAAATTAATATAAGTATGCACTGGTAGTCCATGATCATTTACTTATAATTAAATTTTCCTTTCCTTCCAGCTTGTGCTCATCCCGAATATCCTAGCGTTTACACAGAGGTTTCCCATTACATTGACTGGATTCATGAGACACTCAGAAATGTCAAGAATAACTTCTAAATTAAAACCGAACGGAAAATAGAATACTTTCTTAAATACTTTTATTAGATTATGTTTTCATGATTTGAATTCAATGACAGTTTAATAAAATGATGTTTCCATAGCCCTATTTATTAACTCATTCGGTTTAATATCAATATATGCATCTATTAATATGCTACATTCAAGTTTTCAAAGTTGCAGGAAGTAAGAATGAATGAAAGCATGTTAACATGGTTACACGAAATACAGGAAACTAAATGCCATTGAAAACAAATTACGGGTTCCGGTTTCAATTTTCTTTTTTTCCCGATCTTTATTGTCAGTCATTAATAAAGATGGCAACTTTCCCGTTGTCCATGATTCCAACATAGGAAAAGATAGAATACGACACTGCTTGTGTTTACGAAATAAGTTTGATTGGTTATATCCATGTATGTATATAACATGAACAATAGATTGCTGTTGGCTGAGAGGAAAATATTGACGTAAATAATTTCAAGGTTTCTTCAACTTTTCTCAGGCTGCACGTGAATTTTAATGTCCTATAATAAGAAAGATGAACATCAGGAATTGGAAGATTATCTTCAAACTCAAGTTTCTCCTTGATATTTGATTCAAAATGTGTAAGATATTTGAAGTCCGTGTCTGTTTTCAGGATAACAGTATGGTATCTATCTAGGTGCAAAATACAAGGTATCGCATACTGTTACAAGAAAACCGTTGAACGATAAAATGACGATGTTGAGTAATATGTAAACTGAAAACATTTCCGTATTGTTTCCCTTTTCAAAATGGCATATAAATAATACTGCCAACTTGTACTAGAATTATAAATAAGTTCTCATTACCTTCGTTTAAATATGTAACAGAATCTGAACAAAACTTTCTCTGTCTTTTTACACAAACTTGTCTGCCCAGTTATACGAACATGTAATCAGATAAAGTTGGTACACTGTGAATTATAAGTTTAAGGTCAACGCGATAGGACTAAACAAAGAGTTTGTATTTTCAGATCAACATCTTTTCTAAAATGGCATTTAGAAAACATTTCCTTGGTTTTATAACAATAATGCTGGTTTATAAATTTTCCAAACGGCGGAAATGGCCTTTGGTTTTTAAAACGATCAAAACAATTCACGTCATTGCTGAAAATAGTACCTCGACAAAAAATGGCTTCGTTATATATAAGTCAATAAGGTGCAGAAGTTGTCACTCTGCTTTCACTCAAATTCTGGGCTACATCTAGACTAAAAATTAAAAAAGAATGGAGCTGATTGATGGAAATTTCGTAAAGATATTCTCCACCATTACCAAGTTGGCAGACTTTTATAAAATTACCCCGTTTGTCTGGAATCATAAAAATAATTGCATTGACGTTAAACCTAAACGTTCTTTATATGTCATCTACGCGGCCACAACCTATTGGGCAACAATGGCAACCATAGCAACAATCCAAGTCTTTTATTTTTGGGAACAGTCAAGCACTATTGTTGCTACCTTCGGTCTTACTATTCTTTCCGCTGTTTTGGCTACCTGTGGCGCAACATTTGCCACAACTTCCTGTTCCCCGGATATTGCTGGGCTGTTAAACGCAATGATAAAATTTGAACAGTATCATCGCCGTGGTAAAAATTTTAAAAAAATCTATAAGAAATTAAAACTTTTTAGATAAAATACCTAATATTAATTCCTCTAGTCTTACGAGGAGAACCACTGAAAGCCAAAACTCGAACCGGTTTCCTACTCAAGTGGTCCTCTATTTTGGTCGCTAATGGTCACCATTCCGGTTTCATGATGCTGCTAACAGTTTTGATGTTTCCGTGTTTCACCGTGTACCCTGGATACTTTACCATTCCTCAATGTCATAACCACATTGGATTTTTAGCAAAAAACAACTGGACACTTGAAGAACTCACAACTCGTCTTGTTGTTGCGACAGCTTGTGGTATATTTGTGATTGCAGGAGGCTCAGCCACACTTGAATTCTGCAGCTTTGCCATGATAAAAGCTTTTTGCCTCCGGTCATACATCATCACGTACGGAAATCTAATTGTGAAGTCTAAAAGTCTCGGTCCGGAAAATCAGTCTGTTCTCTTGATACGGGAAATACAACTGATGTTGTTTATGTTTCGGGAAATATATTCCAAGTATCCTTTGGTATGTCTTGCTGCTGGAATTATGAGCTGTCAAGTTCTGGGATTGTACTTGAGTGTTGATATGGGAAGGAGTGGCAACAGCCGAATGGTTTTCATTATGCTTTGCTTTACATTCTCGGTCCTTTGCATGATTGTAATTGCAGCGGTGTACGGGAATCTGGGTTTAGTTTTTAGTTCTTCCGTGGACACCATCGGACAGATAAGATCAATGGGTGAGGTTCGTCGTAGCAAATGGTTTCAAAAATACTTCAGGTCTTTTCCGATATTGAAAATTAGTCTGGGAACACAAATGTCCATTGAGCCGATTACACCAATGCAAATGGAAGAGGCAGTGCTGTCCAATGTGGTTGGTTTGTTGATGGTCTAATTTGGAAGATAATCAATGGGTTTAAAATATTATGGTTGTTAAAATTTAATGCAGTTTAGTATGCATAAATGCTGTGTAAAAGTTATGTTCACAGAAAAAACCACTCAAGTTGGTTTGCTTCATAAATATCTTGTTGATTCTGCTGATAAACGTTATGTGGAGCAGCTTTAGTTTACGGGGGAATGTGAAATATTTCTATATATCAGGCCAGCAAAAATGCATCACTCAATGTATTTGAGTTAATCAATGTTGTGAATCGATTTAATCTTTAACTTCAAGTTACGATTAATAATTGATAATTAAAATAAAAAGTATAAAATCCATACATGTACATAGGTATTCATTACACATCAATAATAATAATTAATAATAATATTACTATATTATTTCTGAAACTTTTTCTCTTAAGTATAACATTACCTGTAACAATTGAAAAGTTACCTTAATATAAATTACTATAAGGTAAGTACTGAAATATTATGTAATTAAGCCTCAACTGTACTACTCAAACGAAAACACGAGCATCTGCTCATAGAGTACTGCTGCAAGCTTATGAACGCTGTTGCATAAGGTGTGTCTCAAAATTACAAGGCCATATCCATATATGCTGTAAGTCTACTAAAACATGCTGCTGACATGGACTTAGATGAAATAGTTCAACATAAACAATTAATAATATTAAGACATATGGTTATTCTTACAATCAACAATAAATCAATATCAAAAGACATTACAATCTTGCAGACTAAGAAAGAATAGTAATAAATAGACGACTACACAATTTATTCATCCTATAATGATTCATTTAATATTAAAAATGCAATTATAATTTGAATAATTAAAAGGTTGAGTTTTCATGTAAAATCATTTATTATTGCATGCCAATCGATACTCTTCACGTTTCATCTCTATAAGTTGAATTTTTATGGCCTCATAATATTCAATCCATTTTGGGGAGTTGCGGTTCTTTGTCCATCCATTTCCTCTTCTAAACTGGTTGGCATAAACGCGTCTAAGCTCCGCTTCAATCTCACTATCCGTTGGCAACTTGGGAATTTTCACCATCCTGAAACAAACAAACAAAGTTTAAACAATTATATTAGTTTTAATGGAGATTTCGAAGATGAAGTTTTTAAATCCAACAATAAAATAGACATATAATCTTTCTTACTTCAATGCACGATGTTGGTCTCAACAGATTTAAACTGCGATAGAATTTTAACCCTCGATCGTAGTAAGAATCTACGATCTCAGGAGCAAGGTCGTCATTCCAGAACTTTCCCAACTTAACTTGCATTTTCGCCCATACTTGATCTGTTTCCCAAGTTTTGAAAATCCTCTCTCTGTAATATCCCCAAGGTGACCATACTACATAGTCGCACCATGATTTTTCCGTTACATATAATTGCATCACCACTTGATAATAGTGGCTGTGTTTTCGTTTCAGCTGCAGAGTACCATCCTTCAAGCGTCTTAGGCTGGAAGTTCCCTTGCACAATTCTGGCCATTGTTCAGGTTTTGCTTTCCTTTCGAATAAAGAAAAAGGACATTTAACCTCAAGAATCCCTTCGTCGCCGACATATGCATCCGGAGAAGCGCCAAAGATCCCATTGGACCTGCAAACCCTGAAGCCAGCTTTTCTAACACATGAGTCCGAGAAATTCATAACATCTTTATACTTCAGAATGGCATTATCCTCATTGTCTCTTCCGTATTGACGACCGGCTTCAAGTCGTTTCAATTCTCTCCTTTGCAAAATGAAGTCAAGGGTGTTCTTGTTGGATGTTTCGTCACCTAATGCCATAATTTTTCCTGCCGCGGAAGCCGTTATTCTGGATCTTCGTTGGGCAAACCATTCGGGATTTGAAGATTGGTCAATTGTATCTAGATCCAGTTTATTTATTTCAATTTCCGTTAGCTGCAGCGACTTCTTAAGCTCTGAAATCTTCGTCTCAAGAACATCCAAATTTAACGGTGGTCTGCCGGCATCAGATCCATAATGAATATCGCCAACGACAGCAGAAATAGGGATTGAGTCAATTAAACGCTTCTTGGGCTTAACTGCGTACTTTTTATTTCTTATCTTCAGGAAAGACTTAGTCTTTTGATCCCACAAGTCATTGACAACGGGCCGTTGTAACAAATCCAGTGCCGACTTTGCCCAGAAGGTACACTCATTATATGACAAAACAGCTCCGGCCATTCTTAGTTTGTAGAGATATCGCTGCCCAAAATTTTTCCTCTTTCCTTCAATAAACTTGCACGCTACTGACATAAAACATTCTGCTGCATTACTAGTCTGTGAATGGATAAGAGAATCAGAGAGATCGGCGACTCTGTTCAAAGCACGCATCAAAGGGTTGAAGAATGTTTTTGTTTTCGCTATGGAAAACACATTTTGTTCCCCATCCTTTCCTCCTTGGCAGAAGTACGGTTCACAATCTGCATGATCGCCAAAGATGTGCCGCGGAATGTTTAATATGTTTTTCCTCAATAATCGCCAATCAGAAGTATTATTGTGATGGTGTCTTATTGCCTCCCGAAGCCCTGTTTTGAATCTGGGAATCAACGGGTTAAAAACTCGCCGATCTTCAATTGATATTTTAGGCAAATCTGCTCCTTTCACCTGGTTCCTGGCAATGTCCAATAACTTTGTAGTGAAGTTCCTTGTTACGTGATTAACACACTCAATCTTCTGGACTTTATAACCTTTGTACGTATCTATGACGTTAGAGTATACCGAGGAGTCTCCATCGCCCACAAATTTATCGTACACTAGTCCATAAGATTGAATGCTTGCTTGAAATCCCTTTGAAATGATATCAGCTTCCATAGATGTTGCTGAGCCTCTCCAATTTTTATAACATTCATGTGCTGGAACAGGTTGTCCATCTGGCCTATTCTTGTCACAAATACAGCAAGTCTTTACACGTGTATCAATATATATTATCTTTCCTGTGCGAGATCCAATTATCACTGCAACTCCGCAGTTTGAGCTAAAGGAATGCCCGTAAGATCTCTTACTCCATCCACCATCGACAATCACTGTAGTGCATGGGTATTTTTTCCCTTCAATTGTTATAAATGATCCAGCTTCTCGGGCTAATTCAGCTTCTTTTTCTCCCCATTTCTTCATGTCGTTAAGCGCAGCTTCCATAATATTTTCATATGCCTTGTTTTGGGACTTTTTGAAAGTCTTGAATGTTGGAGTAGGGATGTCAAGTGTGGTAAGAAATGACGAAGCTGCTTTATGTCCAATAGCGGATACGGAACATCCCCATGCCATAGCACTGTTTGAATCGAAGTTCGTTCCATCGCCGTTGGATTTAGCTGAAAATTTTTTCCCACATCCACACGAATATACAACTGTTGCTGCCAGTCCTTGTTTCGTATCCTTAAAATATGAAACGGGCCCTTTCTTGCATTTTGCACTATGTTCCGAAATTTGATGAATAACATCATTTAATGATTGGATTGCAATTAATCTTCTTCCGACTGGTGTTGTATTCTTCTTTTCAACATTCAATGCCTTAGTTGGTTTTGGGGGCTTTGATGTAGTCTCTGTTGTATTGCACTGGCATAAGTTACATTGAATTTCGGTAGAGATTTTAGCCGTTTCCTCAGTAATTTGTGACGTGGGTCCTTCCAGATTAGTGTTGCGGGACGCGAGTCCTCTTTTCGCATAGTTGAGCATGCCTGCTTGCCTTCTCTTTGAAACCGGCCCCATTATCTGTTGTAGTAATATATTTGAATGGATGGATGACGTAATGTGATGACAGTAAGTATGAATGTATGAAATAAATGTGAATTAAATAATTGCATTTGTGTGATTCTCATTTAAAACTCGATTGTATTACTAGTAGGTCAAACATATCAATCTGTATTCATATAACCGTTTTCACTGTAATTTAATAACAATCCTACAGCATATTTAATTCAGCTTTGTTGTGGAATCATTTGGATATATGACATCCCCTATCTATCAAAATATTTAATTTTGAAATCATAAAACCAATTTGTAAAATCATTATACGGTCGCGGAGTATTTTACATTTTAATTTTACTATTAAACTTTGGTTTGTAATAATTTTTGCTTCATTTTGATATATCACATGCAAGGTCAATCTAAAGATTTAATTTTGAAATGGTAGCCCGTTTTTACCGTCACGTAGTATTTTAAATTCGAATTTTAATATCAAACTCACTTTTGCAGTTATTTAGCATGATTTTGATATATCAAGGTTTATCAAACTAATTTTTAAATAGGTAAACTATTTTTGGTCACATGTTAAAATTCTTCTGTTCTAACTGTTCACGAACAGAATAGAGTTTCTAAGCTTTAATATTCTTACCCAAACTAATTACTTTAGTATCAAAATATCATTAGTCTGTCTAAAAAATATTTTTTATTTCTTAGAAAAAAGTACAATAAAAAAATACTAACGTGATGAATTTTCCGTACCACAAAAATTACATGCCTTAAATAAATTGTAGAACAATCGAGTTTTAAATTAAATTTAGAAGCCTGTTTAATTATTTTTATGCTTATGTGTGTTTGAAAGTGTTTTTTGTTTCTTATGAGAACACCGAGTAGCGCTCAGGTGGCTCGTGTAATTTTGTTTGTGTTGTGCATTGGGTGTGTATGATCGAATTGACAGTAAAATATATCCATATGCATATTATGTTTATAAAAATAATATATTGGCTCTATAATTTTGAGACCTACCTTATTCTTTTACTGATGATGCTCCTTTTTCCTTCTCGATCAACGGATTTTTAATTTAGTTAAGCAGAGAATTTAAAAAAATCTTTACTTTAAAATCTAGTAATTATTGTAGCCAACATTTCAATCTGTGAATAGTGAAAAAAACATAATTAAAAGTGGTGTCGTTTGGATGTTTGATCGGTTTGAAGTAAGTTAATTTAACATGGTTGTAAATAGGCTCAAAAATGACAATTTTCAAAACGATCAAACATCGAAACCACACCACTTTAAATTATGATTTTTGTCACTATTCACAGATTGAAATGTTGGCTACAATAATCACTAGATCAAAATCAGGAACTCACTTGCACAAATTGTAAACTTTTTAGTGTNGATGTTTGATCGGTTTGAAGTAAGTTAATTTAACATGGTTGTAAATAGGCTCAAAAATGACAATTTTCAAAACGATCAAACATCGAAACCACACCACTTTAAATTATGATTTTTGTCACTATTCACAGATTGAAATGTTGGCTACAATAATCACTAGATCAAAATCAGGAACTCACTTGCACAAATTGTAAACTTTTTAGTGTAATAGAACACAACTCAGCTGTGTATAGCGAAAGTATTCATTCACTTTGGTTGGCAGCAGTGACTTTGCGCGGGAACAAAATTTTCCCACCCTGGCTTAAGGCTTGTCTACGCCAAAAGCGACAAATTTGCATATTGGATTAGATAAGCATGGAGATATGAAAAACAGGTACCAGCCGGATTCCTCATATGTTGAACTACCGGATATTCATTTTACATGTCATTTTCATAAATCCTTCATCCTGAGAACCGCTGTGGATTGCGTATGCAAAAAAGGATAAATCCGTTACTGCTGGAAATTAAAAGTTCATTCAGAGGTGTACAATGAGATAGGGAAATCTAGTCTCGTATACAAATTATCCTTAAATATGTGTAGTTTTTAAATTCATTGCCCATTGTGACCTAATCGTTTTTACATATTGGTAAACACACGTTCAAGTGTATCGTAATAATCGACAAATATGCAATGAAGTGATATTTTAAAGCACAAATCTACAACGAATCTATGGAAGCCGCCACTGATCCCTCACATAAATTTTTGTCCTATTATCCGTACCAGATTTGATGGTTGGATTCATCTGGTTAAAATGGTTCAAGTTAGATGAATTACAATCCATTTTCTTGGCAGATGGGCGCACTACAATGGATTCGCAGATCTTGATTCGTTTGAAACCGTAATTTTTTATTTGGGGCAACGCCACGCTACAACGACGACCAAAAAACATGAATTGTTTGTGCTTCCTAGTAGTTTTGGATCTAGCGAATTTTATGTATATGTATCATGTTTCTATGATCAAACTCTATTTGAAAATGTTACATAATGCTGAACGTTGACATTACAACAAAAATGTCGTGCTAGAAAATTATGGGTTTCAAAAACGATTCTTCTGCGGCGATTCTCATGAGGACGGTTTTATACAAATAACATCTAAAATGCATATCCAGTAGTTCAAAATGTGAGGAATCCGGCTTGTACCTGTTCTTTTCTTTCCATATTTCCATCCTTATCTAATCTAATATGCAAATTTATCGCTTTTGGCTTAGACAAGCCTTATGTACAATATTTAATTCTATTTAAATACAGAGTTAAATAGATTGCTTTAAATCTCATACATTTTAGATTTGTCACCGAATGAAATAATAAGCCTCTACTGTCACTGTCCTTCCGCAAGTGGCAGAATTACATTTACTAGAAATAAACATTGCTGACAATTTTATAGATTTCCTTATTCAATACTACACACATTTATGAACGTCATAAAGTATATATAAACAATACTTCAACCTTGTTGCTGTTCAACATCAAAAGCTGAGTCGTCCGTTAACCTCAATTTTGTAATAATACCTTTGGAATTAAAATTTTAGCTTATATATAATTATTGATGTACGAACGGGTAAGCTCTGACGTTCCTCTGACGCATAACAAAATTAAAAGTAATGATAATATGCTATGATAACGTTAGTTCTACAGACAGGTTTTATCATTATTGCTAATTTTATATTATGAATTATGAATGTCTTTATTATTGTTTCCATTTAAAACATGCTTTAATAATATACACGTGGTCAATAACGGAATGATAATAATGACGAAATGATGATCATGAATAACCTGGACGAAAATAATTTTAGCATGGAGTTTTCTTCAAAATTAAACATGTGTTACTGATAAAGCATTTAATGGTTGGCGTTTATTTGAAAAACTTTATTGCTGTTTGAAAAATTAAAATCGGTTTGATTCAAATTTGAGCGAAGTCGGTTCGGAGGTCTGGTTGCTTGGGATCATACACACAGGTAGAGAGACAGAAAAAAACATTCCCAAAGATTTACTAACTTATGACTTGATACTTACGTACGTGCTACGTACTAAAACAGGTATTCAATTATGATGTGATCAAAGTCGAATCGGTGCGTAAAGTAATTGATTTAGTGATTTACACAAGAATATTACACAAACAAATTTAAAACATGGCTATATTTTAAATGAATTTGTACCCTGTGGCACTATTATATTTTGCAATGTCTGCAAATGTGCCAAACGTGTCTTATTATTTAAATTGCCAAACTCATAATAAAATCACGTATATTTACTATTATACGTATTATTTAGTATTATATGTAATTCCTTTGCAGTAAATAAATATTTCTGTACTAAATAAATATAAATCTACATGTGGTTCATTATTTCTTAGGATTATCGTTATGGCTTTTCTTTATGTTATCAATAAGTGATGAACCTAGACTTGCTCGGAATACCAGACAAATACAATAATTTTTACAAATGCTGTAGGGAAGTAAATGTGTAATAATCTAAAAAAACTATTATGAAAAGCAAACTGCTCTCGACCATACTGTTCCACGTGTGGGTCATTAAATACCAACCAGAAAATGCCCGATAATAGGCTCATAACAATTACTCTCAATTGACGCATATACTTCTACAGTGAATAAGACATACATTGATGTTTTCGTCATTACTATCGCAATTTGAAAGGTAATAAAGTGGATTTGAGTGGAAATAAAAAATAATATGGGTTGATTATAATCTTACCAACATGGCTAGCCTCCTCAGCATCATAAATTCAGCATTAGTTTAAATTGAAATTATGGTTTATTGAAATTACCCCCAATCAATTTAATTCCATAAGCATGCATTGCTTTCCTCAATTCATAAAGATGGCTTTCTCATCCAATCCAAATTTAACTTGTAGGTATAAATAATTCCAAGAAAAGTTTTATTATTGCGTCCACGATCAAATGAGTAAATTTCACATGCTTGATTACACAAATACGTACCGATAGTAAAAGTGCGAATGGAGATAGGCACATATATAAATGCATATTTTGGTGAAATATTGTCATATCTAGTCCATTTGATACACAGGAAACATTTGTCCTCCCTGCACTGTTTGTTGTTTTTCTCAACTGTTTCCAACTGTAACAATATAGGAAAGCAAATTGGTAACTACATTTGATTGAAATACATATAAGTATATTTTCCAAAATTATGTGAGTTCTCTTTTTATAACTATTAAAACCACTAAATTTGCTTATATTGTTTTGCAGATCATCATGTATTCCTACGAAGAAACTTTCATCCAAGCGTTTCCAAATTTTCGACCACATTTTGAAATAGTGGAGAAAGGTAAATTGGACCTGCCAACGTGTAGAAGAAGGGCGATCCGTTTCTTAGAAATGAACTCCAGCTCTATTTACGGGTTTCCAGCGGAAATACACATGATCAAGGATAACACCATATCAGCAAAAATGGTCCCTGGAGTTTTTGACACGGCTATGGTTTTGGAATGTCTCTACGATGTGGATGGAATACATACCTCATTAATTCAATCAATGGCTGCGATTCTACTAAAACACAGACAACAATCTGGAATGTACAATTTTATTTTAAAGGTTCCCGATATTGCAGCAAACCTATTTCCGGATGATGCTGATGATACTGCAGTTTGCATAACGAGTTTACATAGTGCCGGCTATCTTGCTGATGACGACTGTCGAGAAACGGCGGACAAAATGCTAAATTCTTTGATTCTAAATGACAAAGGTGCAATGTCAGCGTGGCTGGAAATGGACGCCTCGGAAAAGGATCGTATCTTGTACAAGAGTCTAATGGTAAATCCGAGAGTGGATATTGGGGCAACCGCAAACGTTCTCAGTTACTTGTCCAGGTTTGGAATGGACACGGATGAGCGTATACTCTTATCTGTAAAATTTCTTGAAGAAAGCCTTGATCGGCTAGTTGAAAATTGCGGTACAGATGTAGAAATTCCTGGAATGATATACTACATGAACCGATTCGTACTCTATTTCTTTATTAGTCGTTATATTGCCGCTTCTCAGAATGCTAATGAACTTGGAAATAAGTTGGCTGACTTAGTTACCAAGGAGTTAAATCTGTTTGAACTAACGCCGGACACACAGGCACTGAATATTGCTTGTTTAACATTGGCAGCAATTAACCTTGAATTACATTGCAAAAATGGAAGACCGTGGTCACCATCCGAAAAGGATTTGAGGGAAACTCGTGAAAAACTTTTAAAGCTTGCAGAGTTTTTACCGTCTCTCCAAAATAATGACGGCTCATTTTCCCCGTGGCTGCTGTATCATTACTACAGATTAGGCGAGTATGGATGCTCGAAGGGTATGTCTACTGCGATAGTAATGTCAGCAATTGACAAGGTGGAGAAGTGTATTGTTCGCAGAGATAAGGAAGAGTAGAACAAATAAAATTTTGGAACTATGGTTTGAGTAAGAATGGAACATAGGTTAATATGAGATGTTGTGAATTGGAAAATGGTTATTTAATTACTTTAGTAATAATTAGCCAAACGTAATAAATTAATAGTGTTATTAACTTAAATAATTCCATTTACCTAAATACAGCCCAATTTACTGTTCTAGAAAATTATAACTCAAACTTCAATTCTTTCTGTTGTTCTAGAGGTTACAATTAGACTTGGTCGGTAAGGTCTTTAAAAATTAGCTTATTTTTAGCAGAACAGAAACAAATATATGTCAATTTAATATATTGTGTGAAGACACCTATTATAGTGACGAATGACAACGAACATTGTTAAATACATGTACAAAAATAAATCGGCCTTCATCAGATACCAGTGAAAAATATGTCACAAGACATTCCTTGTTATTGTTCTCTTTATTAACCAATATTAGATTTTTTCTGGATTCTTGCTTTCTACTGGCCCCGCCATAATTGTCTTTTATATGATCCAAATGACAAAAACGAACTTTCCAGAAGCTAATATTGTTGCATGCTAAAATATTGCAAATATTTAAAACTCGATTGCCATTTATTTACCAGATAATATATTTTATTCCATTGGGAGTTTATGTTTGGTAAAATACTGCCGAAGAATTGCACTACAGTTATTGCTATGAGGTACAAACAGGTTTCCACGAAAACTTATTAATCATTTTCGCTACTTTAGCAGAAGATTGTAGATTCGTAAGAACTATCATACATTTAAAAATATCAATTACAAGTTAGTATTAATAGAAATAACCATAACCTGGCGCCATGTACTTTTGATGAATCAGAAATGTTCTTAGAAATGAATTAAAATGACTGGCGACTGGCGCTAAATGCTATCGTCTAAGAAATAAATGTTACCAAGTTGACGCATGAAATACTAGTCGCCTTCAAAGTCTAGGTGACTGTGATTTGGGCATATGTCAGACAATTTAAAACTCCGCTTATACTTTCCGTTTAGCTTGCATGAGCTAACTAGCCCAGTAAAGACATGTCAACAGAAGCATCTCTTCATCTCAACGGAATTCAAAATTATAAAATCAATACATACTCAAAGTGAACATGACATTTATGACGTGTGTCACTTGATAATGGAAATAAGTAGACTTGGACATAACACTTTTGGTAACATAGCGACATAAAACAATATTATTTATCAAATTATATTTTACCTGCAAAATAAGTGAATTCATACTACTTAGGACAATGCAATGCTTAATTTCCTTTGACAACTTACCTCTGTAAAATGTTAGATTTATTTGATATGTCAGTGTTGACGCCTGTTCATTAAAGTTATTATGTCC